>JBCEWB010097488.1:0-12245 GCA_039654565.1 Peronia peronii
ATGGATGGATGGATGGATGGATGGATGGATGGATGGATGGATGGATGGATGGATGGATGGATGAATGAATGAATGAACTGATTGATTGGTTGGTTGGTTAGTTGGTTGGTTGGCTGGTTGATTGGTTGGTTGGTTGCTTGGTTGTTTGCTTGTTTGGTTGGTTGGTTGGTTGGTTGGTTAATTGGTTGGCTGGTTGGTTGGTTGGTTGGTTGGTTGGTTGGTTGGTTGGTTGGTTGGTTGGTTCGTTAGTTGGTGCGTTGGTTGGTTGGTGCGTTGGTGCGTTTGTTAGGATTGATTGATAAATTGATTGATTGATTGAACAGAATGAGGAAACAAGAAAGTGTTACAGGGAAGAAATGAAAGGGAAGGAGAGAAGATATAGCAAAGCTGAGACTTGGTAAGAGTCTGAAAAAAGAAAGCAGGGAAAGCTCCATGGATATATGAGAAGTGATGAAATGGATAAACGATAGCATAAGCTTTCTTCTTTTTTTTTTTATAATCGAAAACACGTAATTTTAACATGGCCGGGCGCAACGCCTAGCATGAGGGGAAAAACTGATGTGGGAAAATCATCATTCTGAAAAAAATTCAGTAGACTGGTAAGCGTAGAAATGAATATTGAGAGAGAACGTAAAAGTGAACCAACCCTTACAACTAGAGAAGTCTGTTGGTTTGGAAGGGGAGTTGTTGTTGTGTGTGTGTGAGAGAGAGGGGGGAGGGCGCAGGGGGGAAGCTGCAATGGAGGGGGAAGAAGTGAAAGATACGGTGATTTTTTTTTCTTTGCATGTGCATATCATTGAAATTTTGGAGGAGATTTTTGTTTTTGTTTTGCTTTGTTTTGTTTTGTTTTTGTTTTTTGTTGGTTTGTTGTCGTTGTTGTTGTTGTTGTTTCTCTAACAAGAGAAAAACAAGTGAAAAATCAGTAGCATTGACCAGTCTACACCCGAAAGTAACCTGATTCACCTGCCATGTTGTCCGTTATAAATTGGCCCATTGATTATTAGAACACAGAGCGTATCGGCATTGGTAACACAGTGTCGGCCATTCTTTCTGATGCTTTTCCTTAAAAGATAATGCAGATATTCCTATTATTCTATTTCTTTGTCTGAGTTCTTTCTTTCTTTTTCTGCTAATGTTGTTATTGTTTATGTGTTTGTTTTTCGGTATCTAAAGATTAGTTTACATTCTGTCAAAAGACTGTGTTTGTTTTTCAGTATCTAACGAATAGTTTACATTTTGTCAAAAGACTATTTTGGAGAAGAGGATGAACCCGGATGTTTATCAGTGACATTTATTCGGAACTCTGAACGATGATGATCTCGCACTGCTGGCTCCTAGCCTTGTGGACGGTCGAATTATGTGAAAACACTGAATAGTAAAGTCTCTGAGTGAAAGCTTATTACGTTAGAATTTGTTGTCACCCATTTGATATTACGGCCCATAAAAACCATTACGTAACTCACCCAGAAATTGGTCAATAAATACGACAAAGAAACACTAAAAAAGAAGACTGAACTGCGAAATTTGATGCAGTTCTGTCTTGGCCTCTTAGATTATGATTTAAATGAGATTTAGGCTTTCGTGAGGTTTTCAACAACTTTTGGGAAATGAAAAGCCACTACGGACAAGCAGAAAACTCTTTCGTTTAGGGCAGCCCATTTCGCGTTCATTTTTCCCTTCTTGATACCAGAAAATAATAAATTACTTTAGTATATGTCTGTGTATATTTGGGTGTGGGTGTATTTAATCTGGCAGGATCCGGAGTGGGGGATATAGATCGATATCCTGATGACGCACTTCTGTGACAGATTTGTTACAGATTTGATGCTTTCTTCGCCAATACCCCCCCCCCCCCCACACAAACACACTTTTCATTTTTTTTTCATTACCGCCTGTGTTGCCCCATGACCGTCCACAATTAACAATATTAGGGACACTACAATAAACGCAGAGGGGGGGGGGGGGGAGAAGGGAGAAGGAGAGAGAACAGAGATAAATATCAACGCCTTTGTATCTATGTTTGTATTATGATTCCTCCATTTGATATGTTATGCCTGTGAAGGAGACTGGGCACATTATATCTGAAAGTTTCAGGAGTCGATTTAAACAAAAAAAAAATCGGTGGCGAGAGATTTTTATCATCCTTAACCTCCAGTACACAATCGAATAAAATAAATCCATACGATCTGCCACAGCCTCTTTATCGTGGCACATGACACAGTACTTTGTTATAAGCTTTCCTTGACAGGGTGTTTTCATTCGAAATATAGAAGACATAGTTTCAGGACAAAGAATACTGCTTACCTCTCTTCAGCTTTCACTTCCCAACTTCACAGTTCTCTGCCAACCGGTTTTCTCACTCCAGCTGTCTGTAGTAATATAATGATTTATATTTCCATATATCCATCGTTGGGGTTGTCAGCGAATGGCAAAGAGATGCATAATAGCTAGGCCGAATATTTCTCTATGATTTCAGTCTTGAACATTTATTGTTTGGTAGAAGTTTCGTGTTTTCATTCTTGGTCAGCCAGACTTATTTGCTATCACTGATGCAAGAAACGGAGCCTGACAGAATGATCCTAACTGAAGGCAGTGCAAGTACCGTTTTAATACTATATATTAAGAAAGAAGTAATTTTCAATCAATCTAGGTATTGATTCATTAGAGAAAGTCTTTTTTGCGTCTGTTCACTGTTGTTCGATCTCTGTCCACCTAACCTCGTCCATCCAACACCGCGCGTTTTGTTTATTCTCCACGTTGTTATACTCTCCTCGGTTACTGGAGTAGCCTATGATTTGAACTAACCTAAAAATGTATATTTTGAAGCATTTTGATGAAAACTTGCGTTTTATCTTACTTTATCTTATTAAACAAAGCAATAGTTGGCCATGTCATAGGCTTTGTCCTTGCATTTGCTGATTCCACCGATCGACCCACTTCCTTCTTATTATAATTTCTGTGATTTTACAGAAGACAGATTTAAAATGAATACTACCAGCCTAAGGTGAAAAAATGGAGGAATAGGATTGCCCTGCTAAATTTTATTTGCCCTTCTCAGTTCAAAACTAAATGGAAATTACGGCATATTAATTTTTTTTGTGCAAAATGAAATAATTAAGATCTTTCAGTTCCTCACTCATTTGCAGGTTAAAACAAAAATATTTTTAAGCCTCCAATCCTTTCGCCTGATTCCTGCCACATTACACAGTGTAATCTATATGAAAAAAAAAAGGACGCCAGGGTTTTAACATCCATGGTTGGCCACACAGCCTCCTTCTGTGCCGATATAAGACTGGGCTGCATCAATGTGAATGATTTTAGGACATTTATCCTGTGTTTGCCCTGTTCTCTTCGTTCATTGCTTGTCAAGTGCCCAATAATAACGCCTTTCCGACAGAGAGATTCATTTGGGTTCATCAAATTATAGGGGTTAGCGAAATGGATCGAATGAGTGAATGAATAAGTGAATGATGTCGTGCAAAAGTACACGAGAGAGTCGAGGACGTGAGAGAAAAGAGGAAGACAGAGGAACCCAGGATGAATGGATGAGTGAGTCACGCATCAGCACTGCCGTTAGAAAAATGACCAGAAGAATGCAAGGAAATGAAGGTCGAGGGGCGCGGGGAATGGCCAAAATAACGATTGGGAGATCAGGGCCAAAAAGGGTAGAAAACCTTGAGCGTTAGCAATGGAAAGTAACAGTCACAAGAATGAAAACTGTCTTTAAAAGTACCCATGTGGCTATTAATTGCATATTTTCTTATGACAGTTTTTGTTGCACATTGAGGTCGTTGCATGGATATAAAGATATCAACATTCAGTGCATCAACAAAAAAAAAAAAAAGAAATGCTGTGATTTTAGTCAGTTCAACATAAATAGTTTTAGGTTCTCAACCATCAGAAACAGAAGAGCAGCAACAACAACAGCAATATCAACAATAACAATGTCATTATTCCTTTTCAGCTAAATTCTTAACATCTGCAGATCCCCCGCAACTTTCTTGTAGCTATCGCTGCGACGGTGCCAGCAGTGATAATTTGTCTGTAGTGACACGAGTGGAGAAATACCTGTGGTCATCAGTAATTCATCTTCACTTGACATAAATACTTTTTTAAGAAGCAGAACAATACAAATAATATATAAATATCCACATAAATAATAAAATAAATATAGAAGAACAAAATTTTCGGCCCTTTATTGACTCTTTACCATCATTCTCTTCATTATAATATCAATCAAACAACAAAAAGCAGGTATCTTTGTTTACAGATGGAAAAAAAATCGTAGAGGCCTGCAGAACGCGCTCTGTGTCGGAAGCGTTTCGCCATAGTTGAGACACATAATTTACTTGTTTATTTGGAATGGCAGTAACACCACGGCTGCATTTCTGTGATTGCTGTGATTCGTTTAGTATGAAAGCTAAAGATGTCATCCTCCTTCAAAGGTGCTCTCCGTTTCCCTCCTAGTAAGAAGCAATACTAAAGTTCAACGCAACTGGTCTATTAATTAGTGCTCCTATCAATACAGTATAAAAGAGGCAATATTAGAACAGGTGATGACATAAAACTGATTCTTTAAATTAATTACAGCCAAACTGAGAAATTGACACTTGGCATTTCCGGCAATTACACAGTACTGGGTGACTGCTTCCTTTCACTAAAGTACATGTACTAGGTTATTTTCTTCTTTTTAGTTAATTGTCCGTTAGTGTGTTCCATACTTGCTTTTTACGATATTATGTTGTTCTATATGCGGATCACCATTCTTTTTCTATGTCTGTGCGTTTTGCTACTAGATCTATGTCTAATCAGTGGCTATTTTTATATTGTTTTGTTCCTGATCTAGCAGCAATCAGGAAATTCTGCTAAAAACACGTCGTAACTATTTTTAAGTCTTTTGGAATCCTTGAAAGCGGATGTAAATAGGCCTATGAACCAGAGTAGCATTAATCAGATCAGACTACTTGCCGGAATTATGCTCGAATAGTTTTTCCTAAAGAAATTGCACATCGGGGAAATCATTGTTGCTGTTCTACGAGGGCTGATCGGAAAGTAAATAGAAGATTAACATAAAGTAAACATTCATTTTTGGATCTGACTGAAACTCACACAAGACTTACTCTCACTCTTTGGCTACTTTTCAATGTTGTCTCCTTGAAGATTCACACACTTACGCCAGCACTGAGCCAAAGAATAGATACCTTCCCTGGAGACATTTAGATCAAGCGATGAGAACCAATCTTCAGTGAGGTTGTCATCACAATCAAACTTTTATCCTCCAAGATGGGTTTCATGGGCCAGGCAGGTGATAAACCGATGAAACCATGTCGGGACCATGGGGTAGATCTGGTAAAATCTCCCATCCATAGCGATGGAGCCAGTCTCTCGTCAGTTTGACATTGTAAGGTGTTGCACTGTCATGCTGAAGAATGCCGACCCTGCTCGAAGTCCGGGTCTCTTCGGCGCACAGCTTCTCTCTATCGGCCAAGTGTGTCACAATAACGAGCAGCATTAATGCATTGTCCATGAGGCAAAATGTCTAATAGAAGGACACCTTAAGCATCACAGAACACGGTAGCCATAAGTTTTTTCCTTGAACGTTTTTGTGGTTGGAGATGATGGATGCTTCCAAATCACGGAATCCCGTTTTATTTCCGCGTTGCATGGTGCACCCACGTCTCATCACCAGTTTTCAAATGTTTGAGAAATCCTTCATTGAGAAAGCCCCCATTTCAGCTAAAGTATTCTCAGCTCCACCATCATTTCGTCTGTACCGACCCAGAAGGTTCTGTTGAAACGTTGACCCTCTGCAGCTTATGATCCTCTGTCAGCTGTTTTGAACCCACCTAGCCGAAATCTTCCGACAATCCAAGTCCACATACAATTTCATGAACAATGCTCTTTGAAATTTAAAAAACTGAACCAATGTCTCGAACTTTCAATCGTCCATCTTCTCGAATGAGCTCATGAACACGAGCAACGCTTTGTATGCGTCTTCAAGATTATGGGCTCCCGGAATGTGATTCGTCTTTCAGACATGCCTGCCCTGAACAAAGTACACCAATGATATACCTGCCTTTTGCTCATTGCATTCTTACCATATATGGAAACAAATTATATTGTGGATTTCGATAAGATTTTTTTCCTTTTGCGTGTAAAAATCGCACATCCCCCATCATCTCTACCTTTTCTGCAATGAGGGCGATCATGTTTAATTTGATATAATGATAGAATGCATTCAGCGCTGATGCTGATAATTGGCCACAAGAAAGTGCTTTAAACTTCCTGTTGCACATCGTTTACAAATTTTAAAATATTGATTAGTCTGAAAGTTATGGCTATTTTCTTATTACTTTCTGGACAGCCCTCGTACATGATTTTTGTTTTAAAACAACAACACTGTCGACTGTCGATATTTCATGAAAGCTGCATTTTCTGCTCTGAATGAATGTCTATAATTCATCAAAATCAGTGGCGCAGGCGCTCATAACAATTATTGTTTATACACCCTACAAGGACAGGATGCATGATGTATCAAACTTTTCACACAGCTTTCTGTATTCTTAACTGAGGCATATCATGCGGAAAAAAGCTGCGGGAAATCACTGATATTTGAGCTACAGTTCACCAGATTTCCGTAGCTTTTGAAACGACTGACAATCCGTTGAAATTTGATTAGCAGTTCATGGCCATAAGATGCTCTATTCTTCGTTCAAGGAAGATAGACAAAACCAAACTCATTTCATGCGAAGCCAATGTATGGAACAGACAGAGATAAAAATTGGAGAAGCAAGAGTTTCTGAATTGAGGGTATTGCCATCTCCTTCCCCCTCTGCCCCCCCCCCCCCGGTCCCTTTCTCCCTCTCCCTCCCTCCTCCCCCAACCCTCCTCCAGCCCCCAGTGTTCACTTCTCATTTCCTTCCCCACATTACATGTATTATTGATTTGGTCCCCAGCCGGCGCCATTGGGCTGATGATGGGAGTATGGACTTCGAATAATCTCAAAAATGCGTCCTTGTTGTTTATAGTGCATACACCATGGGAGAGGGAAAAGAGAAGGGAGAGAACGAGACTGGCATGACAGACGGCAGCAATATGTAATTGTCATGGTATGGTGTAATGGATTTTTTTAAAAATCTAATTTGGATGCTAGCGATTAAGAGATGAAGATGATTACAGTAAACGGGACCAGAAAATGAGACCTGTTAAGCATAGCAGTATAGGGCACAGCAAACGTATGATGACAATTAAATTTTAAAACCGATCTCCAAATTGTAGGCCTATTAAAAACAGCAGGTCACGACGTTCCCTCTGAGATGGGGATGATTACATTGAAACTGTTTGTGTAATACTTTACTGACCAGCACGTGTTAGGCCATACAATTTCACCTAAAAATTATCATACTTTCATGTTCAAAACAAAAAGCCAGTTTAGTTCTCGGCCTTCGGCACAAATATCTTGCAGTGGGTCTGTTTATCTTTTTCATAACATTATCAACTACACAAGCATGTAAGTAAATGCGGACAAAGGACGTGAACAACAGAATTGCAGAATATAATATTATTGTAATGGGCACAGTCTAGTTTTTCATTGAGTACCGCATAGAACGGTATTTATAGTCGCAGCAGCGATCTTAGTGAAGTTTATTATTGTATGAGATTTGTTGACTTGGTCCATTCGGCTCACTTAGATCATTCTAAGAGTAGCCGCTTCCGCCATCTGAGAGGTCAGCTTATTGCTGTGGTTAATGGGTGGGCATGATTCAGCGGCCAAGAACGGCTTGTTACCAATTCGTCATGGTGGATTGTTGATTCTATTCAGTGTGCCTTGAACAATATCCTAGCTTATTACTCATAGATCTACAGCCATCAAGTCCCAATGGGCAGCCCTCACGTGTCCTTGCATATTTTGATGTCTGAAAGATGGCACTTTAAACTTCATAATATTGTCATTAATGTGAATGAAAGTTAAAGTTTGATTTGAAGGTCGATGTTGTTAGCAATTATCGAAAAAATGTCTTACGGGTCGGGGAAGAATGGCAAAACCAAGGCGCAGCGACCAAGAAGACACAGGAGCATGCAAATTGTAGCATCATAAATGCCAGAGTGAACAGGAAACAACATATCGCGATGTCCTCCAACAGGCGACGTCTCACATAAATTTTTACACATTGACATTAAAATTTGCTGGTTTTCAGTACTGGTAAATATGCTCAAATGTCAAACATTAGTGTCCAAAAGATTTTCATGATTTGATCTAGATATGCTCTACAACTTTTATTTGCAACTAGACTTTATGCTATATGTCACGAGACTGCGCAAGCTAATAGGCAAATGTAGCACTACTCCATCTCAAGGTGAAAACTGGGCGGCCCACTGAATCGATATAATACGGGGAGTTGTTAGCTTACATGTACCTTTCTGTTCCTCTCGGCGTGATTCTGCTGGTCTTGCCATATCGGAATATCAGGCTACTGTATTTTGGTTTATCCACTTTCTCCCGCGTCAGCCTCCGTTCCTATTCTCCCATTAACATAGGCTAGTCCCGTGAGGCCCACTTACCCAGTCCTCACTAGCCGACCCCCCCCCAACCCCCCTCCTCCCAACCAGGGATATGGGAGAAGGTTCGTGGAGTTGATGAAAGTTAATGTCTGATTGTTGTTTCCGAAATCTGAAATCCTTCCCGAGCCTTCATACGTCTCATAGGGCCGTCACAAACTTCTTCCATTCTGATCAGAACTGCGCTGTCTCAACCAGTTTTCTCATGTTCTCTATTCCTGCTTCTTTGGCCTCTCTCATGGTGGTTCTTTTAAGTGTCTCTTTCGGTCTACCCCTCTTTCTTCTGCCTCCGATTTCCCAGCTCAGTGTTTGTTTTGATATTCTGCTGTCTTCCCTTCTACACGTGCGACTGATATAGCGCCACCTTCTTTTCTTAATTATTTTTGCTATAAGGGGCTGCTTTGAAATTTCCCTTATTTCTTCTGTTGTTTTAAACCCATTTCATTTGATGCCCATAATTTTCCTTAGACATTTGTTCTCAAAGCCATTCAGCCTCCTTTCCATTCCCCTTGTCATTTTCCAACTTTTGTACGCTTATGTAAACGTTGATTAAACATTTGAATTGAATATTCTGAGCTTCGTTTAACTGAGATCAATTTGGAATTCCAAATCTTGCTTAGGTTTCTGAATGTTGTACCAGCCTTTCTTAGTCTGATGTTGATTTCTTTTCTTGCATCTTCTTCGTGATCCATACAATCTCCCAGACATGTAAACTGATTCTTTCCTTTCTATAAGACTGGGTTATCATTCATTGTTAACTTTTTCAGTAGTTTTTTTTTTGTCAAAGTTGACTTGTAATCCGACTTTCTCAGCTGCTTTAGTTTACTTGGCTGTTTTGTTTTGCATTTTTCTTCTAAGTAGAGCTATGTCGACCACAAAGTCCAGGTTTTCTAGTTGTTTTCCATCAATCCATGGTATTCCCCTGTCTTCCGTTGTGCACTATTTCATAATAAAATCAGTTGCCATGCCGCAAAGGAGTGGGGAGAATAATAATGCATCCCTGTTTTACTCCTGTTTTTATTTCAAACCATTATTTAATCCGTCCCCTGTGCGAACTGCACATAGATTGTCTCTATGTAATTTTTTTATGATGTTGATGGTCTTTGTGGGGAGGCCATATCATTTTAAGATCTTCCAGAAGGAATCCCTGTGTAAAGTCAAATACTTTCTTAAAGTCTATGAAATTGATGTATGCTTTTCTACATATTCTTCAAAAATTATTCTCAGGGTACAAATTTGATCCACACAGCTTCTACCAGTTAGAAATACTACTTGTTCTTTTCTAAGTGATTTGTCGACTGCGTTCCTGATTCACATCAATATTATCTTGGTGATCACTTTGACAATACAGACAGAGGTGTAACTCTTCTCCAATTATTACCGTCGCTAAGGTCGCTCGTTCTGGTATTTTCACTATGATTCCCTTTCTCCATTCTTTCTTCGTTCCACATTTCATTTGAGAAGGCTTGAATTACAATGAGATCGGATTCTTTCATCGCTTTTAGCGTTTCTTGTGTTATTTCATTATCTCCTGCTGCTTTGTCATTTAGCAGAGCTTCTATCTTATCTCTTTTATTTCAGCCTCTCTTAAGTTTATGTCTAATTCAGGAGACTGTTCTTCTTTTTCAAAATCGAAGGTGGACATGAGGTAAGGTCGATTCAGAATCTCATCAAAGTGCTCTGCCCATCTCGCTTTTTGTTTTGAGTTTGTTTTCAGTAATTTCCACTCTTTATTTTTCACTGGGCTTTCATTTCTTTTCAAATGCCAGTTAGTGTCCTCTGTATTTGATACAGCTGCTTTGAGTTACCTGTAGCAGTTGCTTCTTCTGCTTTTTGTGCTAGATTATCTACGAATCTTCTTTTGTCCCCTCTTGCTGATGATTTTACTCTAATGTCAACGCTTTTGTATGTTTCATGGGCTATTTTTTTTTCTAGGTCTATCCTTACTTTAAGAATTGCTTGTTTTGCTTCTTTCCTCTGCGGCACATACTGCCATGTTTCTTCACTGATCCATTCTTTCTTCTCATTGTTGTTTAGATCAGAAGAAAAGATCATACGGATATAGGCGAGGCAATGACGACGCCTGCTTGAGCTTCGTTTCAGCACATCTGTTGTATGGCGGTATCTCGTTTAGTATGAGGGCTAATAATAGGTTTATGTGTTGAAATATAATTTACCTGTTTTACTATGGGATGTTAATTTGGGCCATGTCCTAGCCTATCTAGCTCACCCCGTAATCCCGTCTTCTTCAAGTCACTGCAATGCAGTTTATCTAGTTAGTTTTCGCCTCATAAAAACGGGCAAAATGATGAATATGACCAGAGAGGATTGATGTAATATGTTTTTTTGATTTTCTCATGCGTAAATGGACGATAGTATTATGCGACCACTTCAAGACGATTCTCTCTCTCTCTCTCTCTCTCCTTCTCTCTCTCTCTCTCTCTCTCTCTCTTTCGCCGGCGCGCATAACTCTTTTATCTCGCCGCTGCCTGACTGAAATTTCACACAGTCTCATCCCTTTTGTAGTCTCGCGCTTTCTGTCTGTCATATAAGACTTGTGTCCCATCCGGATCTTTACAACATTTAATTTAGAAGGCCATTGTTTGTTATTTAATTTTTAATTATAATTCCCTTCTACAGCTTCATACTCAAATCCAAACAATGATATCACTGCCCGAATTATCGCAAGCTCGCTGTATCCTTTGCATGCAATCATATTCTAAAATCTCGATACACTCAGCTAACAGCATATGATACAGACCTGAGCAGTAATTGTTTCAAAAGGGCGGGGTTATCTTGTGCTCAAATCAGAGCTGCATAAGACTTCTAGAGCAACCTATACTTATCCGGTATATTTGACTGTGCTCTCGGTGGTATCCTAATGATGAATGTATTGTTACGAGCCTGCATATCTTTGGCTGGCGTTGACTAAGTCAGAAAATAACGATATCATCATCGTATTTTCTTGCCGTCTTAGGATAACGGGGAAGAAAGCGGGCCATACTTCCTAGTTTATGGCCCTAGTTTATTGCCTTGACCACGATTTATAGTTGAACATAAGGGCAAACCAAACATAGGTCCAGCCTCAAATCTTCTCTCTTCATTTGGACCAGTATGCCTTCTTTATCAAGATATTTCAAGATCTAGTCCCTCTGCAATTTACCAGATACAATTCTGCTTTAATTCATGGACTGGTTATTTCTGGAGTAAAATTAAGTGCTCTGAACAAAGGTAAAGTCTTAGCACAATTAATTTCACCTCGCGTTTCAGATGTGGAACTACATGTGTTTAGAATGTCCATAAACGTTTCTTCATTTCTGAACCCTGCACCCTCTTCTTCTTGACCAGCATAGTTTTAGTGAGATGACTCAGTAACAACAGTGCTCTTAAAGTCAATGCCCATAGCATTTTGTTTTACCATTTTCATTTCTAGAGTTTTACTGGATATTTTATGACATTTATCAACTGAAAAATAGCTGCTTATCGTATGATAGCATGACCAAAAGGAGCCGCATGCTATAGAGACAGTTTTCTGTTGTTAATGTTGTTAAAAAATGCCAGTGTTTGACGCTACCGGCAGGCATTACGTCAAGAACTGAAAGCTACAACGAGAGTGGTTTATACAGGCCGGGGGGGGGGGGGGGGGGGGGGGGAAATTTTCCCCACTTCACCCTCTGAAAAAACAC
>JBCEWB010097510.1:0-11694 GCA_039654565.1 Peronia peronii
TTGTTATGTTACCACGTGCAAAACTAAACGAAACTCACGTATAGCAATACTAAGTCTAACCCCATGGCCATGGCGCCAGTATTGACACGCTAGACACATGGTGTTTTGTTAAAACGGCGTCATGAGTCCGCGCTCCAGGATAACAGTATAAGTTCCTTGGTTTGACCTAAACTACATTTAAACAATCCCCCATGGAGGGTGTGGTTTCTGTACTCGTGATAGGATAAGATGAAATGAGAATTAAGATCAAACTTCATTTGTCTTCAACAGAAAATTCCATTGACAGTTGATGCGACACAGTGTACATACAAGGTACATACAGACCAACACATCAGTAACAACACCAGAGCCAGGCAGGCTCAAGAAACATTGCAGAGAACTGATAGCAGACGTATCGCAGGTGGTAGAAATTCATTTCTGCAACGGTTGTCACCACCAACTGCAAGGCAGACATGGAGACACACAAAGATGGCCGCCCTTACCTAGAAGTTTTAGACAAACAATGTTCCTTAGACCTGTGCACGCGTGGTAATGATGTAAATTTTGACACGCTCGAGCACACAAATACACAAACAGACATAGACGCGTGCACACACACACACATACACACACACTTACGCACACTCAGTCAAAATATCCAGGCTGATCGCATACTCACATCAACCGTGTTAGGGAACAGATAAGTTTGAGATGGTGTAACACAACATTCAAAAGCATAGTTGTTATGCTGGTATTGGTATATGAAACGTGATTATGTAACTTATTGCGTACCCCCCCCCCCCCACACACACACACTAGCCTAGATCTAAGACAAGATCCCAGTCCGTACCAGCCTTGTGGCAAAGGCAGTAAATCTTGGCCACCTGACATCCGGCGCTGGTTTTACTGGGTTGCACTGGTGGTAATGACTTCTTGAAAACAACAACAAAAAAACCCCACTGAACTCGTAAATATCTGATTTTGCTTCCGCGCAGATCAACTTCCCTGACAAACAGCCTGTGTGTACACGTATGTATGTGTGTGTGTGTTTGACAAGACAGAAAAAGTGTAAAACTAAAAAACGAGGGGGACATAATTCAAGTCTGCAGTCATCTTACCTTGTAGCGTGCAAAAAGGGCAGTGATACTGCATAAAGTAAAGTTTCCTTCCATTGGAGAGGGGGGGGGGGGGCCGTTTTCTTGCAATTTGTATGAAAAATTTCGGTCCTCGCCGGGTAACTGTTAGCTCTAATGAAGGAATACTTGGAACGTTAACACCATTCAGCAGTACAACCTTACATGGCTGGAAGGAAGCCAGGAATCAACGGGATGGGAAAAGGAGGGGGGGGGGGGAGGGGGGGGGTGAAGAGAGCATAAACAGTGAGAAAGAAAAGGAATTATAGTGAGAAAAGAAAGAGACAATGAGGAGAACTGAGAAACAGAAGGACGCAGAAAAAGAAGTGGTGATCTCTAAATGATGAAAGTCCGGATGATCAAACTATAATAGAAATCAATTTTATAGCTATTATCTCCGTACAGCTCAAGCTCTAGGCACTTAAGTCTAGAATTATCCCCAACAGACTCAATAGAAAATGTATCAACATTTCCCTATTCCAGGGAGATACCAATCAGCTGCTAGAAAAAGTGCTTAAAATCTGGATTAATCTAACAGTCACATTCTCTGTCTATAGTCGGGTACCCGTTTTAATCTGGGTCGAGCCGCCAGGAAACGTGTGTAAGGATTCGAACCTCAAACTCTTGATCTGGAGTCCGACGACCTAACAACTAATCCACCGACACCACTTACGATATATTTGTGGATGTGAATTTTTCTGTCTGGTCAATTCATTCAGCTTGAGAATAGTAGAAGACAAGATTTCGGGACAAACCCGACCGGATTTCCCGCCGGAAGTAAAGTTTTACAACCAGAAAGCGAGGCAAACTTGCGGCATTCGTAGTCTCTCGACAAGGCAAGGTAAGATAAGATATCAAAATGCTTTTAGCATTGGAATCTGGCTGAAGTCATTTGACACATCAAGCTGGGTAGGAATACGCTAATTTTTGCTTGTGCCGTTAGCCCGTACTGTCAATCTCGCCTTTAGGGTATCAGTCTTACACTCCAAAATACTATCTGGGTCCAACTCGATGCCCAGACTCTCAGCATTTCGACACAAAGTCAACAAGGCCCTGCTTCTTAAAACCATTGATCTCTCACTCGTAAACAATCTTGCAGCTCTGAACAAGATTTGATCTTGAAGTCCATAATTACGACGGAATACAATAATTTTATAAAATACTGATAACTTACCGGCAATCAAATACATCAACACAATCACAATGAAGGCTAAGCGCTATTGTTTACAAGATTTTGCCTCATTTCCGGTAAGAGCCCAGAGTCATGAGTTTCGGCCGGAAGTACTTTCCTACGTAATTATTAACACTGCTCAGTACTATTATTATTTGGATTGCATCTAGGTTCAATTGGCTATGAGTCTGTCATTCATAGAGAAGAGTTTTCTTCATAAATTTCCTACCCACCGTGACAGGGTCAAGCCAAGGAGTGAGACAAACTTTCTTGGGTCGATGGAATTTTCAAAAATAATGGTGAACTCTATAGTAGAACGCAAGATTTTGGGAAAACCCAATGCGGAAGTATGTCAAATGCGTTTTTTTCTACGCCATTAAATCATTAACGCTACTCACTATATTCTTATTTGGAGGGCATCTGGATTCAACAGGCTCATAGCGAAGCGTTTTAGTCATAAATTTCCTATCCACCATAACAGGGTCAAACCAGGAAGTGAAGCAAACTTACAGGCGAGGCAAGATCAAGGTTATGGGTGGATGGGATTTCCCGGGATATTGGTAAACTCTATTACTATGCTTTGCTGGTTCACCGTCATGACTCTGGCTTCGTCACTAGGATTAAATTCTTCATCTTAACCCTCAGCTCTCCAGCTGGGGTCATCGGGCAGTCTCCTGACCAGTCGTGCACTGGTCTTCTCCATCAGCCTTGGTAGTGGATCAAGGCCTGGGTCTCTGCAAATGTTTTCTCGTTCACTCCTGGATGTTGTGAATCTATTTTTGTCTTCTGCCTATCTCTCGTTCCCTCTCTTCTTTTCTTCGTTTGCTGAACAGTTTTAGGCTATTAAGATCTTGTGATATGTCGGTCACACTGTGACATATGTGTGGACTAGATATGACCTAAGGACGCTGTGACATATATGTGGACCATGTATGACTTAAGGACATTGTGACATATGTGTGGACCATGTTTTACTTAAGGACACTGTGACATATGTGTGGACCAGATATGACCTAAGGACGCTGTGACATATATGTGGACCATGCATGACTTAAGGACATTGTGACATATGTGTGGACCATGTTTGACTTAATCTCTTAACTACCAGGTTTACAATCACAAGGTTTGAGAACACATAGTGCGTGAAAAAACTTAGATCTGACCATTTAATTATTGGCAGTCAAAACTATTGTTTCCATTGACTGAATTCATATTTGACCAGTAGGAGCCAAAAGATGCCTTGCATTCTACCCACAAGATAAAACAGAAGGAATCTGCAATAGCTCTGGCGGTGAAGGGGTTAAGGATACTGTGACATATGTGTGTACCATGTTTGACTTAAGGACACTGTGAAATATGTGTGAACCACATATATGACATAAGGACACTGTGACATATATGTGGACCATGTATGACCTAAGGACACTGTGACATATATGTGGACCATGTATGACCTAAGGACACTGTGATATATATGTGGACCATACATGAGATTGCAGTATCTTCGATCGGTCGATACGGGAACACTGGCGAAGCCGAGTAATCCGACCTGTTCCCCCTCGATCCTAGATGCGGATCCGTAAAATACGAGAGATGGGGACACAGACGAAAGAAAGTAGTCTTTCATTGTCCTCTGCCGACCGAGATACGCGAGGTGGTAGATAGAACCCTATACCCCAATTCGGGATTCCCCAATATGTACATAATGTAAATATAATAAACGTTGTTCAAATAAGTATTGTTAATTGAATGTCATGAAATAAGCATACCATGGAAATAGAAAATAAAGGCCGAAGGGCTCATCCCTGTGTAGACAGAGTAGGGAAAAGTAGAGTAGAAGACAGGGACGACAGGGACCTGGACATACCAAACAAAAATAGTAAGGGACCCACGAGTGACCAAAACAACGCAGCGACACTCTCAGATCCTCGTGAGAAGACAACATGGTCCACTAAACATAGGATAGGAATAGCAGCAGGAATAAAAACGTGGACCAACAAAAGTCAAAACAATATGGCAGATAGAAATAGCAATAGGGGCCATACTGAAGTAGAATAGAAAACAATAAAAAACCAATAAACACACATCTTCAATTAAAAAAAAAATAGAACAGGGAGTAGCTGGATAGGCAGGGCTGCTGGCCATTTTTTTAAAAAATGATTTTTTTCTCCAAAAGTGAAGACAGCATTTTTTAAGACAGGATTTTTTTCCCTTTCTTTTCAAAAATGAAGACAGGATTTTTTGATATTTTTTTTTTAGTGAAGACAGGACTTTTATTTTTATTTTTTATTTTTTTTATAGTTTATTAAAAATGAAGACAGGAGTTTTTAAAACATGTTTTTTGTTGTTGTTTTAAACAAAGACCCGTCGAGATCACATCCACCAGGAGGTTGAAAGACGTATATAGAACCTAACGTAACGTGTACGTGATCTAAGGACACTGTGATATATATGTCTGTGTACCATATATGACCTGAGGACACTGTGACATAGTTATTATTATAATTATATAATCATATACTACCAGACCAAAGAAATTCTAAAGTTCATCTCCAACGGGGAATAAGCAAAAGTTTAATTTGTGTTTGCACTTCACTTAAATCCCATCTTTGCTTCAGGCAAAATTTTATGTTAACTAAGTTTTGTCAAAACCTCTCAAATTGATTTGGTCAGTAAATTTGTTAGGGTTCTAACAATGTCATGTTTGCAGGGGTAGTCTCACTGTCTCTCTTGTTCAGCTAGGACATGGAGTGAAACAGCAAGACAAATTAACTGAAATCCTTGGCCTGGGGTCAAATACTCAGTGCAAACCTCTCATCCCACTGGGAGCCCAGTCACATTTCTGACATATTTTGCGCAAAGGGCTTCTCTCTGAAAACTTCCACTTTTTACTGTTCCAATCTTTTTTTTTCAAAACAAAACAAAATTTTTTTTATAGTAATTTGTAATTTTTGAGAAACTGAAGCCTCGGGCACGGGTTGTTTTTGGATATTAAGAAAATACGGATCTGAAAGACAAAATTAAATTGTGGTGGAAAGCGGAGTTTTGTCACCGACTTTTAGATTTGTCCACCGGTTCCCCTTCAGTGTGGACGCCATCTATCACTGTGATGACATCATCATATCGCCATCCAGTCTCCTGGGTTAGGGGTCAACTCGGGTTATATTTAGAGTAAAGCATTCTAGCACTCAGATCTCAGGGGGCAGTCGGCCACGCTTGAGAACCATTCCCATTCAGCCAAGATATGTCTGTCTAATCTCCAGTTTTACAGTTGTCGTCAATTTGAACTTGGAAATATTGGTCACAATCGGCCGTGGGGAGCGATGTGCTTCTTAAGACAAAAGGACGGTGTAGTAGTTCTTTCATAGGTAAAGAAAAATAATTTATAATCTTCTTATCGATATTACGCCCAGGCCTTGATCACAGGCCAGGTGTTCTCTGTAGAGATGAACGATCAAAAGCTGCGTGACAATGTGGACTGATCCACTATCTGAGATGACCAGGGAAGATTTTGTTCTGGGCAAAGTCCCGGCCACTGGTGTTAGACTATCGTGTGGCCAAAGTGTGCCGGACATCTAATCAGATTGAGAAGTCCCAGCCTGTATTAGAGCTAATCAGCGCTGGCTAATATCATCAAGCAGAAGACGCGGGGAGAGTGACGTCTATTAGCCGCCAACATATCTGCGAGAAAAAAATATCCAACAATAACAAGCAAGGGTAAGGGATGGGGTGGTTGAGATACCAAGTCCAGAGCCTGGACACCATCAGCCTCTTCCGTGACCCAGTAACGTCAACGTTGCTGTCCAGTTCTTGCACAATCAAACAGCCGGCAGACAATGTTGGTGGACGTTGGTGGACATTGACTGAAGTAGCCAGTACCAACACACATAATGAGTTTTTATTTGTTGTCGATCACACCCAGAAAACGATCAAAGTCGAACTGGCACCAAGTCGATCTTTGAATAAAGAAACGATTCCAAAAAAGTAAAATGTGGATATCTAAGCACAGGTCAGGGGGTTATGTTTTTCCCTGGTAACTAATATTTTTGCCTGTTTGCTTATTTGTTTGTTTGTTTATGTATTCGTTTGTTTGGGGGTATTTTCATGATATTTGCCCTAAGAAACATCCCCACACACAGTCATGAGTGGCAAAAATCACCGCTTAACCACAACTTTATAGATTCCAACAAGTTTTTAACAGTGTCGCTCGTCAAGCACCATGGAACATGTTAGAGATTTAAGCCTAGCAAAGTTAAGACCATAAATCTCATCGCCAACGTATCTGAAAAGTCGTCATGCAAAGTACTGGTAAACCATGAAAAAAAAAAAAAAAGATCACTCCCAGTCAATACAGGCGTGCACCACGACTGCAGATGCTCTTCTGCATTGCTAGACATTTTGTAATGAGGACAATCACAGAGGAAAAATGGACATAAAGTGGACAGACAATAATACGTCTTGAATGATCTGAACTTTGCAGACATTTGCTTGGTGAACAACACAGTTGAAGAAAACTATAGAGGCTCTGAATAAACAAGCAGCCATACTTGGACTCAAAATAAATAAGATAGACGTTATGAGAAACGTGAGTGATGAAATCTCTCACACTGAAAGGAACAAACCTGAAAGAAGTGGAGAAGTTGACACACCTGGCGAGCGCAGTGCTATGAATGGTGAAAGGATAACAGATATAAGACTGAAAGACCTGCTGTTGGGATGAATAAGGTTAACGCCTTATGGAGAAATAAAATCATCAGTTAAAAAAACACAGTTTCAAATATTTCCATCAATGCGCTCTCTGGAGAAAAAAGTGTGAAATCTTAACGAAATGGCAGAAAACAAACACTGGCCATGATTATTGTTCTTACAGAAAACCTGGCGATGACAAATCGAATCATCACATCCAATAGAGAAAGAGATACAACAACTATAGAGTTAGGGTAAGTTGCAGAGAACATCCTGGCCACCTGTGCAGCAGTGCAATAGGCTGATTGGAACAGACCCTTCAGTCCAATAATCATGGTCGACAAGGAAAGAGTTCTTAGTCGGATTTCTAGCAAAGTTCAAAGATCGTGTGAAAATCATTCAAAAACTTCAGTCCGAACTCATCCGGCAGGGGGAAGCATCCAGGCAAAGTTTATACCTACATCTTTGCACAGGGAACTTTCAGCTGAAATACGTGAAGTCAGAAGTCCGAGAAAGAGATCAATGGAGCAGGGCACCAGGGGTAGATGGAGCAACATTAGAGAAGATGAAAGCAAACGGTGATCGGAGTATGGTGGATGTGCAGAACTTTGAGTGTGGTTTGACAAAAGAGACTGGCCCTCATGTCTGGTTTGATGTAGGTTAGGTTCGAGTTCAACAGTGCATCAGTACGACCAGTGCTACATTTCGCGAAACAAGATAAAAGACGTTTAACTCTTAAAGATGCATTACTTTGTATATCAGACAGCGGACTAGAACGAGCTATCAAAGGGAAACATATGTGTCAACATACACCTTTCCTTATGGCTTACGGCCACTACACTTGTGGTCAATCACGTACATCTTGACGGTCTGAGAAGACCATCGTGGACTGAGAAGAAGTCAAACCAACAAGTACTGGAAATGGCTGGACACAAAAGATCGCTACTCAAAACCATCAGAAAAAGACAACTACAATTTTTTGGGGGCACATAAACAGAGCTGATGGAATGGAAAAACAACTATTGTGTGGAAAAATGTGTGGAACTAAAGGCAGAGGAAGACAATGCACAAAATACACAGACAGTCTGAATAGCTACGCAACGAGAAAAGAATCCCCCAACAATGAACTCATCGGGAGAACTGACAACAGAGAGGAATGGAAGGCCATGATCGCCGATGCCTGCAACAGACCTGGCCCATGAAGAGAGAGAGTTGATGGTCTAAATGTTCTGGTACAGGCCTAGTTCATGTTAATATAAGAAAAGAAGAAATAAACATTTTAACATGTCTGACAAGCGAGCGATGTCTGACCCAGTGGAAAAAAAGAGAAAAGAATTTAACAAAGACTATGAGAGATATTTATGTTGAGAAAACAAAACTTGATGTTTTCATGCCATCAGCATGACATGAAAACTGCTGGAACATCTGATCACCACGAGAATATTGAAAGGAAGAAAGTCTGAGAAGACAGAAGGTGAACATTTTGGACAAGGTTAATGGTAGCTGTAAATAGAGAATAGAGCCAAAGTGCTGACAGCAACGAGGGGTTGGGACTTATGGTTATATCTGATTGTGAAGGTTATGGCACAAAGTTCCTGATGATTATGACTAGATTGGGACTTGCAGTCAGTTATTGCAAATATCTTGGACAACTCAGTTGTAGGAGACCTTCTTTGGGGAAGATACTACTGAGGCTCTGTCAGGGTTGGGAAATGATTCTGGTGACACAGATGGCCGCTTAGCACTTGGACAATTCCCTGGGGGGGAAAAAAAGGAGAATATGACAAGTAAAAGAGCTCAGGACTGGGAACACCACGGATCGTTCAACAATTGGACAGTGCACTGTGACGTCACAGCACAGCAAGGGATGGGCAGGTGGGCGACTACACACGGGGCGGGGCTGGCATGGTGCACTGTGATCCAATCCATGTGAACGTAACAACTAAAGTGCGCATCATAAATGTCCGTGCCAGAGCATTGCTTTTCACGTTCACCTCAGCAAACTTCAATGACGACAAGACATGATAGCCTTCCTGAGTTGGGTAGGGAAGAAAAAGTCATCAAATATAATTGGTTAAATGAATGATACATAATGGAAAATGTCATACACGTTAGGCTTAGGTCCGGGCGGCCAATAAATTACTCGGCCAACAGGTCATCAGGCCCGGGGGGCACTGGAATTCCCCTTGTACAGAAAACTTGGATTGGACCCACTGTGATATCCAGTTCATAGCCAATCTCTCACACGAACAGGTGCAACTTTGCAATCAAATCAAAGTTCAACATTCTGCCCACAGTCTCTCATTCTCTGTTTTCTGCTGTCGCTGTTTTCTTGTACTGGCTTGTTGAAATTTCTTTCTTTCTCTTTTTCTTTCTTGCTTTAATATTTTTGCATGAATCTAGACCAACTAATGCAATCTGTTGGCTAAAATATCAGACAACTGTCTTTGCCTTCAAGCGAAGCCATCACTGGACAACCTTTAATACAAATATATTTTTTTGTAGTCACTGGCAGTCAAACGCTACCCTGCTGATCCAACAAGAAAACCCTAAATCTAAATGGCCGGAGGGATGATAGCTTGTAGTCTACTCTGGATTTCTAAAACATATTAGGTGAGGTTATGAATATATCTATGGTCTGCCTGACAAAGGGTAACACAATTGACACTCACATGAAATTGACATATATTTGACAGTACAGCTCCTTCACCTTCCATTGGCATGTTTCAGATACCACTACATGTATATCAGAATATGAGGATGGGATAAAGGGAGCGACTGTAGGAAGCACATGGTCAATGAGGAGATGTGATGTAGGTTTGAGGTGTGTCATTTTGAAGCCTGAGTGAAGCCACCAACATTCCGAGATGGCTTGTTCGAGTTAAATTATCATTGTTGTTTGGATTGGAAAAATCTGCTCCTCACCATGTCCTTCATCACCATTAACGTTTCAGTCCCAGACAATCACACATTGCTGTTTCTAGTGCTACTCACTTACAAAAACGAGCAGCAAACTCTGTCCTTTTCACTAGATGAACGCTATACCAGAGTGTCGCCATCGCGCCAGCTGTTGGGAGCACCGAGGAGACACTAGTATGTTACTGTAACATCTTTGACAGAACTCACTGTGCTGGTCCACCACAGTTGTTGGACTTGATCGCTCTGGCTGAATTAAAGTGAAATTTTAAAGGAAAATTCTCTTCCAGTACAAGACTCAAGATGTTGACAAATCAGCAGCCAAATATATATATATATATATATATATATAAAAAAGAAAGAAAGAAAAAGAGAGAAAGCTCCAAAAGAAAAAGGAGAGTAATTGTCACTATATTGTTCTGTCTACTTTTACAAAAACATTTTAATCATAGATAGTTTTTATTTGTAACTACATAAGTCTCATATTTGGCTGGGAGGTCAAGGCTTTCTTTCCTCTATGCCGATGTCTTGTGAAGAGCAGCTACAGTTTAAGACGGTGTTTACCTGTCACTGAGATCTGTCACAGGACATCTGTCAGTGGACTGACCAGACTGCCATGGACACCAGCCGAGTGTGTGAGGACTGATTGCTAATGGATCTGCTCAGGCTGTCCACTCAGTGGTCACGGGCCGAAGGTTTCTGGCAAGTCTCCGCAGCCGAGCACTCAAATCCAACATGACACCGGGTTTAAGTCAAAGTGCCCGGGTTACAGGCCTACATCCTCCCACAATCCCCAAGGCACTGATCTTGTACATCTATAGCCTCAGTTTGTAGTCTGTTCATATCCTGAAAGATGTGTGACCTCATTTCCCGAGTCAGGGGAAACATGATCGCCAGGAAACAGGGATAGGTCAACCAATTCCTTTCAGGCTTGCAGCGATCAGAGGGTTAAATGTGGCACCATTTGGCAATCAATCTTGTGAATAATTTGATTGTAAACGTTCCCATTATCAGTCACTGGGAATTGTTTGACTAGACGTATTACCTACTTTATCCAGGCATGTTGACCAAACACAGTAACCAGGGGAAAATCCCATTTTTTGCCCTTTTCGCTTGAAAAAATTCTAAAAATTCATTTTGTAAAGAAACTGTTTTATTCGAATGGCAGTAACTTTATAATTTTGTATTTTATGTGATCGACTTCTGAAGTGCAAGAAGAAAAGTGGTGTTTTGTTCCTGCTCACTGCTTGTTCAACACCCCCTGTGGCTGGCAAAGGGAAGTAACAGGGCTGGTTAAAAATAATCCCCCTTGGTTGAATGTTGTTGCTTTTATCTCCATACTGTCGATTTAGCAGCATTAGGGGAACAGCTGCTGACAGCCAACAGCCTGATTGTAAAACATGTCGTCACTGGAAGTTTTGCCAAAATGTACAAGGTTAGGTGAGAAAACTGGATTTCAATGACCGCCATCTGCCAGTCACACAAACGCTATCATTGGGCAAGTGGGCATCGGTCAAGCTATTACCATTTGAGTTTTCATACTCTCTGAACGAGTAGACAAAGAGCGGAAAATGGAGAGAAGAAAAGGAAAGAAAGAAAGAAGGAACGAAGGACGGAATCAAACATTAGCAAGGAAGAGCCAGAGACGATGAAGATCTGGGAATTGATTGACAGTAGAGCTGGGCCTGTCTGCAGTCAGTGATCCTGGCGATTGGTCATGCTATGCTAAATCTGCTCTGGAGACTGCACAAAGCTCTTCGAAGGAAGGGAGGAGGGGAGCGGGGGGGGGGGGGGGGGGGGGGGAAAGTC
>JBCEWB010097532.1:0-10656 GCA_039654565.1 Peronia peronii
TGTCTGTCTGTCTGTCTGTCTGTCTATCTATCTATCTATCTATCTATCTATCTATCTATCTGTCTGTCTGTCTGTCTGTTTGTCTATCTGTATGTCTGCCTGTCTATCTGCCTATCTTTTATCTCTCTGCCCCATTCCGTATAACCTTAAATCGACCTTTGTAGTAAGGCCAATATCAGTGACCTAGGAAACAGCTCATGACTTGTGACTGACCGAAACGACCTGCCAGCTGAACTTTCATTGTGCTCTCACCGACTTTAGTACGTATCAGATACCGAGATCCGTTTCCATTGGACATTGTCCATTAATCTCTCTCCCATCCCACCCCCTCCCCTCCCATACCCCTCAAACATGTCACGTTTACTCGTTTTATCAAACTGTTTCTGACCGCTTGCCAGCTCTTAGTTCTAAAAGAGTTGCTGGGAATTGCTAGGGTTGCGGTGTCCGTTAGTTATCCTCAAGTATCAAACATGGAACATAAGCTGGGGACATGGCAGCCCATTGTCCTCTATCTGCAACCCTTAATTAGCTAGGCTGCTTTGGTGATTTCAATGTCTGTCATTCTTCCATCAGCTTCGATTGTTTTTCTCGTGGTTGTTTTTGGTTTCTCTCTCTCTCTCTTTCCCTCTGTTAGTTTTTTTTTTTAAACATCAAAATTTGGACCTCCTGAAAACGCTGTTTTTGGTTTTCCTCTTTTTTGTTCAACCTCTGGGCCTCCAGAATATGCCCTTTAATTGTCCCTTTTCAAAACATAGTTGTAATATTTCTGCGTGTTTTTTTTTTTTTTTCTGATCCCATTTGATATGTATGACTGTTAAGCAATTTTCCTGATTTCTTGGCTGTGTTTGAATGTATCTATCTGATACTTAGATTCTTTCTGAGGCTCTTGTTTTCAGAGGCATTCAGTGCCTTTTCCAAGGCTTTAGCACAGCACCAACTTCCAGATCGATATGCTAGAACCGAGTTTTGGATTTTAAAAAAAGAAATAGTTTTATCATGCTACTGATATTTGTTTGTTCGTTTGTTTGTTGTTGCTGTTGTTGTTTTCAGATCTTTTCCGAGCATTGAATGCTATGACAACATTTGCCATTCTGGTTCCAACTTTCCTATTGATGTTACCATCCAATGACACTTTACTTCCTAAATATGTAAACTCCTCCACGTTTTTCAGGGTTTCTCCTTTGAGTTTCACTGTTTCTTCTCCTGCATTCGCGTTCATTACTTGAGTGTTTGGTTCTAGGATGTCATTAATGTTTAGGTTTAAAGAGTGACAGTATATGGCCTATATAAGATAACATAATACTTTTGACTCCTAATGGGGGATCCTTGTGATTAACTCTATCACTTCCCTTTGCCAGACACGAGAGATGTTCAGCAAGCAGTGTAAACAAGAAAAGAAAATCATTTTACTTCATGTCATTCGGAAGGCTGATCACCAAAAAAATTGATAAAATTATAAGAATAAAACATTTTATTTTCTTTATACCCTTATTTATTTATTTATTTATTTATTTATTATTTTATTTTATTTTAAAAACGTATGTTCCAAGCAAAGGGAGCAGATGAGATTTTGTTCTCTTTACTATGTTTGTTCAACACACTTTGTGTTTGCCGAAGTAAAGTAATAGGGCTGGTCACAGAGATCTCTCATTGTGTTATTACATCGTCTCTTGTTGCGAACGATTAATTCCTGTCTAAAGTGAGACAAGCGAATCTTTGATCAGATCGACCTCTTGAGGCTTCAAGTGTTAATCTTCCCCTCTTCTCCCCCCCCCCCCCCTCTCCGGTCATCCCTCTCGTCCTCCTCCTCTCCCCTGCCTTCTCGGCATTCCTCTCCTCCTCACCCCGTTTCGCAACCAAATTTAATGGTTTATTGAGAGGAGAACTAATGTAAGCATTGCCAACACGTTCGTTCTTCCACCAGCTGTGTCCACACTTGACCAAACAATGAGGTCCAGGCTGACGTAAGCTGGACACTGTGGTGACCTTATTACTCTCTCTTGTACTCTCTGTTCATGACTTCTACACCCCATTGGCGGTCATTAACCTTGGTTTTTCAAGAATTCGTGTTATATGTTTCATGGTTCAAATCATTCGTAATATCTAAGTTTTGCTTTCCTTTACTGGGTAATAGAAATATATTCTCTTTGCAATACAATAAGTGATATGATATTAAACTATATAGTCATATAACATAAACACCGTGAAACTGAAGATATTTGAGAAAACTGGACGAGCTAACACAACGATAGACAGGCATGATATGTAGACAGATAGATAGATAGGCAGACAGACAAACAAATAGATAGACAGATAGAGAAAGAGACAGATAGATGGGTATGAGTAGATAGGTCTATAGATAGGTACGTCCGTAGCTAAGTGGTTGAATAAATAGGTAGGTAAATAGGTAGATTATGTGGGTATATGGGTATAGGTAGGTAAGTGGGTAGGTATGTATGTAGCCAGGTGGTTGGTAGGTCGGCAGGCAGGTAGCTAGCCAGGTAGGACGCTAGGTGGGTAGGTGGGCAGGGTAATAGATAGTTAGGTAGCCAGGAAGGTTGACACGGAGATAAATAGGTAAGCGGGAAAATAGTTTGTAGACAGACACAACTAGGCCTTGAAGTAGACACGCAGATAAACAGATAGATAGACAGGCTGACAGACAGGCATACTGACAGACAGATAAACAGGGAAAACAGACAGAAAAAACACCGACAGACAAATAGACAGACAGACAGACAGACAGTAAGAAAAGTACTCTCTTTTGCTTTCCCGTTTTCACATCTCATCCGAAAATCCATTTGTCTCTCGTGCCAGCGACCTTTATTCTTCCACTTCTTCCTCTCTCTCTGTCTCTCTCTCACCTCTCACTTTCTCTCTCTCGTCCATTCCCTAATGCGGCAATACCCAGCCACTCAGACAATCGATCACTGCCTTTGACGTATCGATTCTCAGTCCGTGCTCAGCGCGTGATCAGCTCGTGAGTCAGAATTTTGTAGCATCCCCGCCTGGAAGGTCCGCACCAGAGCCTGGAGTCGCCAAGTCAGCAAAATTCCTATAATTGGTGAAAAGTTCACGCGACCCGACATGAGATTTTGAGGCAGTCGAGTCGGATGCGTTTATTATAGCTAGACTTGGCCCAGGGAAGATGAACGTTTTTCTGTATCGTTAACTAGGTGCGCGAGATTGCTCATGAAAATAACCAAATATTTAAGAAATTATCACACACACAGGCAGACAGATCGACAAACATACACAAACACATACAAATCACCTGCCCGCTCTCTCTTTTCCCCCCTCTCTTTGTTTTCCCTCTCTCTCTTCCTGTTTCTTTCTCAGTTAGTTCACTTGTTTCTCTTTATTATTTTCCTTCTATATATTCGTTTTACTCAGATCATTTGTTCATTTGCCCGAGTGCTCCATTCTTAAAAGCTCACCTATGCGTCTGTCAGAGTGTATGTCTTTCCGCTTATCTGTCTTTCTTTCTGTCTGTCCGTTATTTCTCACTCAGTGATATTGTTGTTTGTCTAACTTCCTGTTCTTCCATATGTCTTTCTGGTGTCCATTAGTCCACATCCACTGGCCGATTTGTTTTTTTCTATCTATCTGTATTTCTGTTTGTACGTCTGTCCATTCATCCGATAGTCTATTTGCCTGTCTGTCTGTCGGTCTGTCACCCATCCGCCCGTCCCTTTGTCTATCGATATGCCTGTCTGTCTGTCTACTTTATGCATGCTTGCCTGTTAATCTATCAGTCACTGCACTCTTTCTTTCTGTATATTCTTGTGAAATCCATCTATCAATCCACACATTAAACACACACACACACACACATACACACGCACACACACATATATATATATATACACATATACATATATACACATATACATAATTATATATGTACACATATACATATATATACATATATAAACACACACACACACAAGAAATTTAATCAGGGCCGTTCCTATTGAGGTGAGCCCACGATAACTGATATCGTCAAGCGTAATCTCTCCTGTACGTTTCCTTTATCAACAACCCTTTCATCATTTCCTTTCAGTACAAATTCGCTCTCTTTATTTTACTGAATCCTTTTAGTTATAACGTCACAATTTCTGCTGGCTTGGGAAAATATTATAACTATGTAGTCAACAGGATCTAAATTTATTTAACATTATTATTTTATTTTATTTTATTTTGGCGTTTGTACAGGTCTACATACATACTAAGGGATAAAATGAATGCCCTACTCTGTGGGGCGTTGGTGAAGGACGTTTTGACGTCATAAGAACTGGTTACATGAATACTATAATAATGGTGTTGGGCGGCGATACGGGTTATTCTCTTGTGACGGGTAAGATCAACGGTATGGTTGTATTGACGTCAACAAAACCCGATGGTCAGGATTAGGTAGAGTTGCTTGAATTGAGGGTTTCCTTTGGTAAGGAATAGGCAGAAATATGGAATTGGAAAAGTGGGAGGTTGGGAATATGCAATAGTGCAAGTTGTGAAGAGAGAGAGAGAGAGAGAGAAGAGGTGCAGATGATGGATGACAAGAAAACGTTGTAAGCATTTGGAAACGAGATGGACGGATTGTAACGAAAGCAGAAATACGTTTTAAAAAAATAATTAATCACATTTTAAAAATATGATGTAATAAAAAAGAAGGGACAGAAACAGAAAAAGAGGGATGATTATTCTGATGAGGAAGAAGAAGATCATAAAAAGTGATATGATAGTAATAATAATAATAACAGCAACAATAATAACAAAATGATAATGGTGAGGATGGTAGTTCGGGTGATTAAAATGAAGAGAATATAAGGGAAATGGAGGCAAAAACTGAGTCCATCACCACAAACGGCAGTCTCTAAAAAATAAACAAATTAATATAAGATACGGGGTGGCAAAATGGAGTCTGAATAGGTACAGACAGAGAAATACAACTGCATGCAAACAGAGAATCTGAAATAAATAGATCTAGATTTATTGCACTGTAAGCGTCCTTAATACCCAGTTTCACTGACTACATCCCAGCTCTTTCTCCTATTTCAATTTCACGCCCGAGAAGTGGACTAACATTCGGCACCTTGTTTTTACTCTTTCCATAAAATGAAGAGAGAAACAAATAATGTTACTGAAACAAGTCATGCAGTCACTTTGCCGTACATCGACAAAAAGCTATTTCTTCTGTAAACTTCTGTTTCCAGGAAATCTCGATTTAATTTTGTGATAAGTTCTTTTTTCATCATAAAGTAAACAAAATGCAGTTTTTAGAGAGTGGAGTGATGCAACAGGCTATCTGTTAATATTGTGGAGAAAGTTACATTTGAATAGATGGGTCAATACTTAAACTGTGATGAAAAAGTCTTTTGTCGCAGTGTGTTAGAGTTGCATTGTAAGTATGTCAATGCTCAGAGCACGTATGTTCTAACACGTGTTCACAGGCACGGAGTACAGAGATTAGAATAAAGCAAGAAGCTTATTGTAATAGACATTATTATTATACACTAGTAGAAGAGAACCCACGGCCTCCGTGGGATATTTTTTTATTATAGCCCTGCGACTTAAAGTGTATGGCAAAACGTGCACACCTTGATGTTGATATTTTGGTTGATTGAACTGAATGTTACTCAAAGAAAACGTGTTTTGAACGCGCCATACTATCGAACGTACAATTCGGATCAAGTATCCTCGCGAGTTTATTTAATTATTATCGCATTTTTAGAATAACATCAAATATAGTGAGGAAAATTATGACGAAAAAGTAGCACTAAACTTTTCGCGTAATCGGTCTTTATTTTTTTTTAATCTAGTGTTTGTTTGTGTGTTATTTCGTTTGTTTTGGTGTGCATTATCATAATTATGACTGGCATAAAACAGAACATAGGACTCTGTCGAGAACTTTAGCCACTGTGGGGAAAAAAAAAAAAAAACTCAGTGATACAATCATGTTTCAAGATCTAACGGCCTAGCAGCCAGGACATAGTGACGGCACAGTGACAGGAAGGGGAGAGGAAAACGATAAGGACAGAAATGTCCAATTTTGGCGTATAGCTGATTTCATCATACTGCCACCGATAATTCTTACGTAAAATTGAAAGATCGTAAATGGGCCAAATCCGATGAAGATTTAAATTTTTTTTTTTTTTTGAAAGAAGGTGAACGTGGGAGGAGATGAAAAGAGAAGAGCCAAATATCAAAAAAATAAACAAGAGCCAGTTTAGCCATTACCCAAATTCAGATCACAGACCGACAGAGATCTAATCAGATTTCCTCAGTTGTGTCCTGATGAGCTGCAGGTCTACGGGGCCAGTGAGCCATCAGGCGTGATTGACACTATCTGTAACATGATATGTCCTTGTTACATGACCGACATTGTCACTCGTTATCTCATACCTCCGGGTGTGGCTTGGCCTCTTTAATGTATCTGGGTCATGGTCCGTCTGGAATTGATTAGACTCAGAACGGATCACGTGACTTCGTGCACCGGGCATTTTCATTACTGGTTCAGCCCATCTGCGATATAATATATTATGATAGTCATTTATTGAGCTCCAGAAAATATGCAATGTAATATGACAGTCGCTCATCAAGGTACACAGAATTCAGATGAAAAAAGAATAAAGCAGTAGAAATATAATGTATAGTCATCTCTGTGTGAAAATCTGAATGTATGTGTATGAGTATGATTTGTTTAACATTAAATTTATTTTTATTTTTTTTAAATGGTCATTTTAACCTTAGAAGTGCCAGAAAGCTTATTTGATTCTCAGAATAAATGGTTATACAAACAGGTCATGAACGATTGAATAATTCTTCCTAGCTGTAGGGGATTCAAATAGCATTCTGTCGCAGCCTAGTCTAAAATGTAAAATGCCAGTTTCAAAGCTGCAAGTTCGCTTCATCGTGTTCAAAATCATATAAAGATTTTTAATTTTTATTCGGAATGATGCACAACGAGAAATTATGAAAAAGGGGCTATCATGTTAAAAAGAAAGCATTTTCATCATATCACCTTTTCTTCAGAATTTTCCTTTGGGCATGTTTCAAATAAAGAAGCAAAAGTGACATGCTTTTCTTTGTTTACAATTTTTGTTTTATATCCCATGTGCCCTGAAAGAAAAGCAATTTGGCTGACGGTAAAAATGATTCATTGGTTTGATCCTATGGTTATTTTCTGTTTTTCTTTTCGCCTTTCAGCCACCTCTGGATGGCTGTCTTAATCTCCAGTGGTTTACCCTGACATTAAGGCTTAAAGGGTTAACTGTATCTAGGGCTCAAAGCCAAAGAAACTGTTCTCCACATCCTTATGATAATCTTTTGACCTCACATAGATCATGACGCACATCCGCTATCAGTCCATGTCGGGAAAGCACGTCAAGACAGGAGGGTGACACCGTTCTTGTTTCATACCTTCTTAACCATTTGACTATCATTATTACGTATAATCACAAACATTAACCCATTAAACCCTGGAATAGTTTCTAAAACAAAAATATAGGGAAAGAAATTGGGAGGAGAAGATGGCGCTGGATTGGATAAGACAGTATGTACATTCCAAATAGTTCTTTGAATGAACTCCACGAGGATAAAACTTAAGTGGTATCATCCTGAAGAGATGCCCTATTTAAACAGGGTTTGTTGATTGAACTAAATCAATAGTGTCCAGATAATTAGGAGCCCTTTCTTTGGCTCTAGGGATCTTCTGAAAATTATTATGCCGTTTTAGCTCTATTTTTAGGAGAAGCAATGGGACTATCTGATCTGATTTTTTGACAACTGATCGAAGATCGTTGATTTTAATTCAAACTAGATGACAAAATGAACATCTGGTTTGGTTAAGCATCATACGCGAATTCAAACTCGTAATAGAAATTGGGCCTCTTATTTGAAACATGTAGAACAAAACATGGGAGAAAAAAATAATGATAAGAAGAAACTATTTTCATCATATCATGAGTTTTTTTTTTTTCTCAGAAAATCCGTTGAGTGTGTATTTGGAATCCTTAAAACAAACAAACAAACAGACAAACAAACTTTTTCTTCTGTTTTTGTTTTTTTTTTTCTAAAAAAATTCGCTGAGTGTGTATTTGAAATCCCTAAAACAAACAAATAAACAAGGCAAACCGGTAAAAGCAATGATGGCAATGAGGTGGAAATGAGAGAACGTGAAAATGAGGTGGAGAGAGATAAAAATAGGAGTAGGTGACATCAAGATAGAGAAGAAAAATGATATAAGACAATCCTTTACCAAGGTACAAATAGTTCAGGTGAAGAATGAAGCAGTCAAAATTTTAGCGTGGTTTTTACATTTCTAGTTGAAACCCTAAATGTATTTGAGTGTGTTTTTTTATTTTATATGTTTCTTTAAGACTGTGTGAGACAGAGGGAGGAGGTGGAGGCGTTACGCTCTCTAAACGCTTTTCAACCTCCTGGGGGTGGTTGTCTTGGCAGATGGTGGGGAGAGGAGGAAACATTGAACGGTTTTAGTACAGAAAGGGTTAACTGCATACCCTGAGGTTAGTTTAATCTCAACTCTGTCTATCTCTCTGTTAGTTTACTGATGTAACCACCAAGGTCATTATGGCCTAGGAGGGATTGGGTCAAAGTGTAACTTAAAACACTGACTACCTAGTGACCGCGATAAGCACAGGCGATGATACAGGATGTGTTGTGTCTGATCAAAGCTAACGTACACACAGTGTCCGCGAAAGGTGATAGACTGTGTTGCTTAAGTAAGATAATGTATAATGGGCGTAGGCCTCTCTCTGATTCTTCTATTTTCCCCTTTTCTCTTCTCATAATTTCATCCTTCCTTCCATCCGGTTTTCTATTCCTCTGCTCTTCCTTCCATCCATCTAGACAGGCATCCATCCATCCACCCACTCATCCATCCATCCATCCATTAACCCATCCATCCATCCATCCATCCATAAATTCATTAGTCCATCCATTAATTCATTGATACATTCATCCATCCAATTATTCATCTATCCCCATCCGTCCCATTCCATTCACCCAACTCTCCATCCAGCCATCTCTCTGTGTAACTGATACAATCACATCTATATCCAATCAGAGATGGACATACAGGTGGATAGATAGACAAATTAACAGATAGACAAACAGGCAGGCAAATATATAGAAGACAGACAAACAGACTAGACAAGAGATAGATAATTATATGATGGGTTACTTTCTTCTCTAGTCGGTATCCCCATTCTCTTTCTTTTCTTTCCTATTCTTTTTCTAACTTTTTTTCACATTTCTATATTCTTTCTTTCTCTCTCCCTCTGTTTTCTATTCTGTAAATCACTGTGACAACATAACGAAAAAGCAAATCTAGAACATATCACTCGGCTTGCCAAGTTAAAATACCATATTTTTTTAATGTATATATCTCATGCATATTCCTTCGCGTATCTGTGCCAGCCTAGCGAACATAATGAGTGCTTAGGTGCCAGATAACTTATAAAGGCGGTTCTCAATTTGCGATATAAAAATGAGCCCGCAGATGTTCGCAGCGCAACGAAACACGAACGTGCCCATAATTTGTATTGTCAAGCATCTATCAAATCGGATTCCCATTTTCAGATCGTAGTCTTATTCACTAGTATACACAAGCAGAAAATCACACATATATTACTGATAAATACATGTATAAAAGCAAACAAGCATACAGCAAATCAACACAAAATGGCTGAACGTCAGAGAGTTGAAGGAAAGAGAGTTTAGTTACGTTACGTTCCATATACGTCTTTCAACCTCCTGGTGGAGGTTATCTCGAAGAGAGTTTAGTGCTACCTAAAACACACGCCAATCCTAGCTTTGTGCTTTGAGACGGCTCTGTTCCAGTCCCTCGAGATAACCAACGGCAAGCGGTTGAAAGACGTAAAGAGAGCATAACGTTTGCAGTTATGCTAAATTTGTGTCGCCAATACGATTTTATATTGCATATAGCATGGCTTTGAATTCTCGGGGTTTCCTTGGCATTTAAAGTTTAAGAAAACGTTTTCTACAGGGCTCAATAAAGCCGTAATCGTGCTGATATGGCGTTATACACCCCTACACAAACAAACAAATTACCCACACACTTATTTGCCCGACATTTCAAAGTGTAATAATTACTAGTGAGGGCCAATGTCAAGAGCTATAACAGGCTTAATATAACAGCTAGTTATGTTTTACGTCACGGCAGAGAGAGAGAGAGAGAGAAAGAGAGAGAGAGACGTGACGGCTGGCAGTTATAAAACCTCTTGTGTCTCCCAACCACTTGGCGGTCTGAGAAGAGTAAGAGCAAAAAGTACCTTAAACTCAAATATTTCGTGCTCACAAAGAAAAAAAAAAGGGTCATCACAAATAGTTATTGGGCGTCAAGAGTTAAAACAGCCCCGCAAATAATCACGAACCTTTGGGATTTAACTCTGTCCATACGAAACATTAACAGAACCTCTGTATCAACGGGCGAAGATCTCGTATCAGATCTGGAACAATATAAAAGCTCTATAAAATCATCATTTTATTCATATCGAAGTTTTACACAAACGTATGTACTCTAACCGTAGAATAACAGTATAGAGACCTATAAATCTTAGCTCTATGAGCTTTCGTAATTAAAATGTTAAAGTGGTAAAGCAAAAGCAAAACAAG
>JBCEWB010097543.1:0-12244 GCA_039654565.1 Peronia peronii
GATGTTATTTTGAGGAGAGGCCCGAATTCTCTCTCTCTCTCCCCCCCTCCCCCCCCCCCCCCCATCCCCATCCCCCGTGGATTTTCTTTCCTTACTCTTTTAGGTCAATTTTATCTTTCTAAACCTAGCCGTTATTTATTACACTGACAACCCGTCTTTCTTTGATTTATTTGCTTGATCGATCAATGTATCACTCGTCATAACCTTAGTGGTTCCACCGTTACAGCCAACGGGCCGAGCAGAGGATACCTCAGAGGCGCGATATTTGGATATCACAAACTAGCTACCCCACTGGCTGTGACTTTCATAGCTTTCATTTCTGTTTTCTTTCGCTGACTTCTGAAAATTCCAGTATTTGCATTTTCCTTGATCTCTTTCTTTCTTCTGTCTTGCCCTCATTCTTTCGCAATCGCTACCTAATCTCATTTGTATTGTCTCCCATATCGTCTCTGGTCCCGTGTAAATTTACTTCTGATCAACACACAGTCTCTCTCTCTCTCATTTCCTGATCTCAGTAATTAATTGTATATATTTACATATATACACATACACTATATCGTGTTTCTTCTGTGTATGTATGCCTATCTCAGATAGAGTTTCTCTTCCTTCATTTCTCCCTCTGCGCACTCAAGATCGATTGTCTTTCTCTCTCCCTTCCCTCCTCCCCTCCAATCTTTTCTACCCTCCCTTGCGTAATTACAAGCACATCAAGCCACAGTCCTCAATAAAAAAGAAGACTATAAGGAGAAGAACAACAGTTGTTCAGGTTTTAATATTTAAAGGCTACAGTCCATGGCTTTGGTCCCGACCCTAAAAAAAGATTAGAAGAAACAGCTACTGTTGTCGAAGGCAATGGTTGACTCAATAACGTCAGCAAACAAAAAACATAAACGTCTCTATAACTCTTGTGAGTATAAAGTGAACATATCGTTGTCGGCATTATGAAATCATCGATGTGCCAAGACACCAAGAGTAATAAAATCAATTAAGCAAAATCGATTGTCAATTTTGACCTAAATCCAGACTGAAAATACAAATGAATTTTCTTTCCCTAACTTGCTTGAAGATGTACCTCTAAAAATGTTTAGTTTGACTTAAATTTGACTTTGAGATACGTTTGGTGGATGGCCGGTTCCATCACGCCGCCAATGATATGTACTTCGATTCCCTTGGTCTTCATACAATAGATCTATTATACTTTTGTGTACTCACTTTCGAAACTCCTCCTGCAGGGCGTGCAGGCGAGCACGGCACGAATCAGATTCCAGCTGCATATCTTGAAGTCTTTGCTCGGTTCCCAAGCGCATCATCCTCTCTTTCTCTACTTCCTTCAGCAGTGAGTCCCTCACCTCCTGCTGAAAGTATCAGAAAAAGAAACCACAACATTAAATTTCACGTCGTAAAATATCACACAGCAATTAAATTCTTAAATATAGCAGAATGTTCAATTTCTCCTAGTATCAACATTCCTTCTCCGAAATACACATAGCAATTACTGATTATAAACATCTACTAATTATATTTACAAGAGATTACAGACAGAAAAATGTCAATAATTAATATAAGTAGACTCTTTGGAGAATAAAACCACATGGTCACATCATCAGGATAGAGAGAGTAGCTGTCCATAAAATACAAGAAAGAAATTGACAGATCATATCGGAAAACTGTCTGCCTATTGACAAACGTCCCAGAAAGCACAAAGTAGAGTCATAGGTTGTACAAACAAACACTTCGAGAATTACACATGGACAAACATATATGCAGAATCATATAAACATATAGATAACTTGATATCAGCATACAGATGAAGAAATCTCCATCGAATACGAGAAAAGTAATATCAGCCCATGTTGAGAAACACCCGGAGAGATTGAGCACACAGTATATGACAGAAATAACAATCTAATGCTAGACAGGTTGGATTTGAAAGATAATGATAAATAAATAAAAGTATTAGGAATAGATCAACTGCGGATAAAAATACCAACCAAGGATTAGGCACATTAGGCACTGACAGTCGATTAAAAAAAAAGTTACATTATCTAACATTAATAGCGCTGCAGTATGAGCGCTTCAAAATGATACGGATATAAGCATCTTGTAAAAACAGTATAAAACATAGAAACAGCATCAGTCCAGCGGCCAGATTTAGAAATGCCCATAAATGTTCCATACAGAAATATCCGCCAGCAATTAGAATGCCTGTTAAATCCATATCTGGACACCAGTTTTAAATACTGTTCCCGCGTTCAAAAATGTTGAAAAATGAGAATATAATTTATCGAAAATAACGTGCAATATCCGCCGAAATAAAGCGTAAAATGTTTCCTTGTCAGTGGATTTCAAAGTACAACTACTACATAAACGAAACAGTATTATGCTTATATCGTATGTTCGGAACATGGTCCACATGTAATCAATGTTGGATGAATCATTGTGAACAGATCAATAATGAAACACTGGCGATCCAAGAGTGTGATTACTTATTACTGGAAATAATCAACGGCAAATCAAGGCTATTTCAGTCTCCCGTCAAACAAGGCAGAATTACATCCCTCAGGCCGGTGATGTTGGGACATCATAAAACTTTCCCACTTTCCTAGTTGTTTCTTTCGCCGCTTAGCATTCTTGTCTTCCTCCTCATAGTCCTCAGATTCCAGTATGTTCATCTCTCTCTCCTCTAACTCTAACTCCCTCGCTATCTCTGCCTACAGTCTCATTTGTGTTGTAGTATTCGCTGATTATATGTCTAGTTACAGTTGCATCCAATCAGCCTTTTATATAACTGCTACACGCCTACGTGCATGCGCTGTTAGGATCATGAAACAGAATACAAAGCAGTGAAATATGAATATTGATCAAAATGCAGCCTGATACCCAATACTGGAGACGGTTCTCTATACAGACACAGACATACAAATTCTGATATCAAATTTCCAATCTGACGTCACAAATTTTACACGGCTATTAACAAATTTACTAATCTTTAGTCTGATTCATATGACACATACGAACACACGACGGTGCCAAATTCATTTCAGCATAAAAGGAAATGTAACTGAAAAGCTTCCAAATCAGGATATACAGAATTTACTTAATCCATGCAATCCAAAGTCGAACATTTCACTCACATATGGTAACGTGACAGCGGTGACACACATTCCAATCTACGATATCGCACGTTTACGTCAATCCATTCATGGCTATATACCAGTTCTCTCACCAGAACTTAAGACAAATGCGTAATCGTAAAAACCTACTGCGATTTTTCATACTGTAAATGCAAAGGTCAACAATCAATTTAAAATTCTAAAATTTTCTTTTTTTTTTTTTTAGTTGTTGCTTATTGACCGCTGTCTGAGTGTAATTCCTTGCAAAAAGACTCGGACAACTTCAAAAAGCCTTTTTGTCTTCATCATAAGATCATTTCTGTCTCATGTTTTCTTTCTTTACCAGCTGCATCCAATTTATATGTCGTATATTATATCATTCATTACCTGTCTAGACAACCCACTTACACAGTAAACAGAAATCATAGGCATTACGATAATACAAGTCTCTTTAGGCTCAAGTAGCGTCTTGTTTGACAGCACTTCGAAACAAAGAAATAAAAAATATACCTTTTTTAAATACAGAAACAAATAAATATAATGAGTAAATAAATAAATAAAATAAATAAATGTATAAATAAAATAATAAATAAATGAATGAAGAAATAAATAAATGCATAAGTCAGGACATAAAGAAATAGAAATAAAGCAAAATCTAAGAGAAGTAAAACTCGACCTGTGCCACGGGTGAAACCTGACCTCAAAGCAAACGCGGCGACAACATAGACAAGACCTTCAGACCAAGAGTCTCTTATGATCTTCACATTATCCACTTCATTGCACATCTTGTCTGATCATTTTCTACCTAATGACCTGCCCATAAACCAAATCTACACATGCCTAAACAGAGAAAAAAAAAAGCCCAAGATCTGCATCCTCTCTCTTTCTTTCTCTCTCTCTCTCTCCCGGTTCCTGATATAATTTCGCTATAATGAGGTATATCCAGCGCCACATGAAACTAGAACTTCTCGGGAATGCGGTAGATCAAAGAACAAATCATGTCTAACTACCAGGCCAGGAGGAAGTGTGAGACTTCTTTCCCATCTCTTACAACAGTTCACATGGAATCGAGCACGAGGACGAGGTAAAAATCTCTCTTCACTCGTTCCTTTGAGGTGGAAAGAGAATTTCTATCTCTCTACTCTACTTCATTTACTTCTCTGATAAGGAGATGATTTCTTAAAAATGAAAAAAAAAAAAAAAAAAAGACATTGGTTTTGAGAGCTGACAGATATATCCCTGTCCGGAACTTAGTATGAAAGAGTGAATTAGCTGCAAGTATATAAAGTCATGGGTCCAGGAGAAGACATCCGCACACACTACTAGCCATTATGAATTGGTAACCTGCTTCGTGGCATTCGCTACCAACATTCTCTATAATATACAATGTGGAAAACACGGCTTCTCTGTTTGGCGTTGTCATTCAGTTATGCAATAATGACTTCTAGCACAGCGAATTCACTGGCATCTTTCTTCCTTAGGTTACGCATTCTCTCTAAGCTTTATCCTTCTCATTCTCTCTCTCTCTCTCTCTCATGTGTGTATGTGTGTGTGAGTGCATGTATATAGGATGTTCTTTCGTTTTCTTTATCCTTCCGTTTGTTTGAATATATATTTCATTTTCCGCACGTATTTTTTCTCCATATATATTAGAAATCCATACACATATTAGAAGTCTGAGGTAAACATCATTATAAGAGCATAATAGCGTCTAAAATAATGCAAGATATTTTGTCAAGTCATGATTTTCTCGCAAAGGCAAATGCTCTTATCTTTTGTTAGACTATCTATCAGTTAAGTAGATTACGACTCAGGCGATAAGACCGCTGCCTTGGGCCTCACTGTAACAACTGAAATCACATTTTATAATACGATCTTATCCCGGTGCGAGCTGGTAACGCCAGCTTTTGTCATTAGCAAATTGTGGTGGCAAAAATGAAAGGAGCCTGTACTGAACAAAATTACAAGAAAAAAGTTCGACAAAAATATGGAACAAGCGGATAGAAAGGGAGTCCTTTTAATATAATGGAAGATAATGACTGATAGAAGATTCTGATTTTGCTTCATTTGCCTCCTTGTTATCAAAATTACACACACACACACACACACACACACACATGCACACACACACACACACACACACACACACACACATGCACACACACAAAATCTGTAAATAATTTGCGAAGGAAAAGATAATGGAAAAGCGGTCAATAATTCTTATTATTTTATTCCTTTGCTCTGTCTTTCCATACTGAAAAAAACAGCAACAAACAAACAAAATGCACATACAAACACACACCCAAAGCCTTGCTCTGCTTCTTTTGAAAGACAAGGAAAATCTTTCACGAATATTTCTGCTGACGGGGAAAAAATAAGCTCCTTATTTTGAGAAAAGAAATAAAAGGCAAGCATTTTCCTTGAAGACATTAAAAAGACAGCGACGACAATGGCCGAGATTTAGCCTATTATAGAAGAAATGAGTCTCCACACTCTTCCCCTCCAGCTTCCAGTTGTTTCTGACATGAGCAGTTTCAAAGAAACAAGAATAAGGTATTTCAAATTATATTTGGAGATTTCGAGCACTTTTGTAGGATGATGAAGGACGCTGGAGGCGCAACATTTCGGAAAGGGTGAGGAAAAGATTGAAACTAAACATCGATATAAAAAGCCATACTTGTATAGACAAATTGAAACGTCCGAATGATGAGAACGGATGGCAAAAGAAAGTATGCAATTCATCACAGTGGAATCTGATATACATAATATATATGGTACAGAAACAAGCTTTACCACAATGAACAGTACGGAAGTCATGGAAATTTTAATTGACGAAATAATTCATTTTTCAATGGGGCAAAATGACTATTTGCAGTACTTCACTGCGGGTTATATTAAAATCCAGAACTACACGTTGCCAAAAGAGAGACAATCTACTTGTTTTAAATGATGTTGCAGGTGGATTAAGCTATGAGCAGCTCGTATGGGATGATGATTGGGTAAAAACGTTCCAATATGAAGACGAAAAAAAATGAGATACTAATTTACACCAGCAACAGAGGCATTGGGATAGAATTAAATGTTAAAATAAAAACACCAACATCAAGAAAGGAGAAGATAATAAAATCTATAATGTAAGCAGATAAGAAACTCTTTATTTGTCCTCTTAAGGAATTTCCATTCACAGTCAATGAGATAAGGCATACATATAAGATACATTCACACCCGTATCCACATGCATGTTGATGAAAATATCACGAATACCGAAGATAACTAGAATTTCTGAACTCCTGAATTTCTCTTCACATTGACATTTACCTCATACGAGAAAAACGAACCGCAGCGATGAAGAAGGTCGATTTTCTCAATCATGAGAAGTGGGAGCATGAAAATGCCATGAGGAGCCAATATCTCTTAAGCGGTTCTGGTGTCAAGCAAGCTTTATGTGCTCGTAACGGAACGTGCTTTATGACCTAATTACGTGGGCTATCGCTCAGCACAGAGCCAGGAAATGGACCGTGGCGGGTAGTCTATCTCCTGGCCTGCGGCACCATCACGCAACAATCCAGCTGCTTTGATCGTACAGTTGGGAGCGGGATAACCAGTGCTGGCTATGCTTTGAAACCTGATTCTTGCCCATCCCGGAAGTTATTATGAAGGTTAGCGATAAGTCAGTCCCCTTCAAACCGGATGAATCTAATGGCATAGCAAACCGTGACAACAATTTCATCCCTCGCAAAATGGGTGGTCCTAGATTCCTGTTTAGGATCACTCATTTTGATGTGAACGCCTTGTACTTTCCTCGTGTCTCTGCTATTTGAGGAGAATTTTCAGTTGTAATATGTAGGGCAGCAAGACAACTATAGCATTTTGTTGAAGAGTGTAACACCACGTTCATAATTATGATAACTGCATATGTTTTGGCCAAATTGAAGTCAAACGATGGCTGAGAGCTTTAAGTATTTCTTAAAGTATTATTTCCAGCGTTGAATTTCATCGCGAGCTTGAGCTATTTTTCTTCAAAATAGCTAAAAAAAAAAATGACTTGGGCAATAATCTTGTGGGCGCGACGGTATGGTCCACCATATCATGAAAGAATGAAATACAGCTAGAGCGTTCTGTCTCAAAAACCCTTTCTCACCTTTATTCTAATTTCTTTGCCATAAATTCATAGACCACAAAGAGTCATGAAACAAACATATGTTATTAAGTGAACGAAATAAAATGTGAAACATATTATTAACATTACTCCTTTGCTGTAATATGTTACCATTTTGTCTGCTCTCCTAGGCTCTTAATATTTTCAGGATTAAAAAAAAAAACCAGCCACCAAGGCGCAGGAGCGCGTTCATAGCATTAAGAGAGTCCAGTTCTTCGGTGCAAATTGGCTTCAATACTAAATTCAAAAGATGCAAATAAAGAGGTAGTAGAGTGGGGCGAGAAAGGAGATGACGAAAGACACTGAAAGCCGTAGTGATAAGAAAGAAGTTACAACTCGCAGAAGAAACCATATCATTACCACACGCCCCCGGCTGCCAGAAAAAGTGGGTAATGTTGTCAGCATTGTAGTGGGGGACAAAACTGCACTCTTGGACTATCGAAGGCACTCACAGCCCGGCAAGTGTGGGCAGCGCCAACATTGATTAATTCTACAGTGGGACACGGAAGAGCGACTCACCAAACCTGTTAGCTGCCGGGGTCCATACGGCTCATAACGGAGATGGCCAAAATATGTTCTATGTAAATCGAGACAAGCAATTTTTGTTTTTCTTTTGTTCATTTTGGGTTCATTTTCAGCCTGTAGTTGTGAATATTTGCAGGATCAACACTTTGGGAATATGGGCTTTATATGATGTTTAGTAGAACTTCTTTGAAACAGTAAGTTAGTCAGAGCGAATTTAGGATAACAGAATCTAATGAAAGGATTATTTCATATTTGGAGTGAGTAATGGCTAGATGATTAGGCAGTGTTGTAAGATTCAGATGCAAACAAAATCTCATTGGTGGGGTCATTGAGTGTTCGAAATTGTGACTATACCAGGGTTATAGAGAACAGATACTATGCTGTATGAAACACGGCAAAGACTTAATGGAAGGAATCGTAGAGAACAGGAGACACAGACAAATATATAAGCATTGGGACAGACGGATAGATGAAAATACAGGCAGACAAGCTAGTCCAGAAGTTACGATGAAGTCAACAAGACATGTGATTGATTGGGAGATATGAAGAACGTCACAGAAAGAAAGAAAGAGTGAGAGAATGAAAAGGATGACAAAGAAAAAGACCCAAATGAAGAACAATAGGAAAGAGAGAGAGAGAGAAAGAAAGAGAATGAAAAGAAAAGTACGAAAAGAGAGACAAAGAGAGAGAGAAAGAAAGGCAGAGAATGAAAAGAAAAGAACGAAAAGAGAGGGAGAGAGAGAGAAAGAAAGACAGAGAAAAGTACGAAAAGAGGGACAAAGAGAGAGAGAAAGAAAGAAACAGAGAATGAAAACAAAAGTACGAAAAAAAGAGAGAGAGAGAAAGAAAAGAAATGTACGAAAAGAGAGACAAAGAGAAATGGGGGTGGGAGAGGGGTGTGAGAAACAAAGATAACGTGAATCGAACAAAACTGTATTGTACATAACTAACTGTTAGAGGCGACCAACAACAAACAGTTGATAAAAAAAGCGCACACACACTATATAAAAAAAAAAAATCAACAGAAAACAAATTAACAACAAATGGACAGAATCGACAGAAACAACAAGCAATACAACAAAAGCATCATCACAATAAAAGAAAACAAAATGTTGGCAAGGCATAATGAGACCAAAATATCATCACGATCAACATCATCAATAGCGCTCACGCTGACTGGCATACATGCCTGCATGTGCCAGCAATAGATGTCCTTGTGCCAATTGCTCACTCTTAATAATTGAGCAACAGTGTTGAGTGAGGCGTGAGCTGTATCAATGGAGGACATGGATTTCAAAACCCGAGTACCAGAGAGATGGACGAACTATCGGTACAATGATCCGCAATGGTAGAAACAGATATTTGGCCAAGGAGACCATTCTGGGTACTGCGAGCACTCGATTCATATACTGACGTCCGGCTCAGAGAGATTGCCCGCTAAATCTTGACTGGGTGGATACAAAAGCAGATAGACTGACAAAAGAGAGATGACATACGGACGGATAAAAAGATAGACAGACGGATGAATGGATTCTGACGGATGGATGGACTGATGGATTTCTATTGCCGTTTCGATGTTTTTGCTCTATTTATGAACAAAAAGCTGCGATGTACCGAGCCAAAAGGTTGAAATGTTCTTTACCATTCCAATGATTACAGCCTTCATATTATATTACAATTAACACAATGTAACATATTATGTGAGCCTGGAGTTAGGAAGTAAGTATCTTTGAAATATTGATCAAATCGTAGTTCAGATATGCTCCAGTGTTTAACAGTAATATCCTCAGCCTGGCCTTTTAGCGTAGTCACAAACCATGAACGGGGTATAAAGAAGAGAGCAAAGTGGAAGGAGTAGTGAGAAAAAGAGGAAATTATTTGCCGAACAACATCAAAGGTTCCTATTTGTTCCGGGGATAACGACGCCTGGGAGTCATAAATTCGATGTTTTTTATAGATGGATTTATAACTTATGCAACAGGGACAAACAACGACTGGCAAGCGGTGAGCAGTGGGCGATTTGTGCGCGCTTAATTCATTACGTATGGTTCTCACTGGGATTGGGGCAAGGTTGGGAAAGTATGAGGTAATACTGAACCAATGAGGGCGCTGGTTAACTTTGTGTATGATATGTGATGTGTATGTCAGTGTGTGTGCGTGTGAGTGTATGTGTGTAATGCTAAGCCTATAGGATGTAGTTTAAATATATATAATAATATGTGTGTATGGGTGTATTGCTGAACATTGCGAGAAACGTGTGTATGTGTGTGTGTGTGTGTGTGATGTATTTATTTATGTGCTTGCAAGTGAGTCTGAGTCAAGGATAGACAGATGGCAGAGGGAATGGCCACAAAGAGTGACTGAATTCCATAATCTAATATGTAATTACGTCATAGAGAGATAGAGAGAACGAGAAATATAGAAAGAGAAAAGGAGAGGGCGTTAGAAAAAGAAAGAAGGAAATAGAGCGAGAGGGAGGAAAGTGTGAGGCATTATAAAAGACAGAAAGAAAGTAAAAAAAAAAAAAAAAAAACTATTTTTAAAATGAGCATGGTAAAGTGCATGTATGTGTGTGTGTGTGGTGGTGGCGGTTGGGGAGGGGGGGGGGGGGCTATTGGGAGATTGCACAAGTTTGCAGAGATCACAGATACAGACAAGATTCTGATTTCAAAACGACACCACCAAGTGGATTAAGAAACGTGTACTACTAAAGCAAAACAGCGTATGTATTTCGATTAGCGGAATGTAGCCAGCAACATATAGCTCTTTCGAGTGTTCTATGGATGACTGATAATGAAACAAATAGTGAATCAATCTGCCCACTCATAACCAGCAAGTGCACAGAAAACAAACGTAATAATGAGCGACAATAAGCAAATATGGTCAGTCTTAACCGAATATGACGGAGCTGTACTGAGCTGCTCAAGGCGGCCCTCATTTCTCCCTTGACTGCATTTGAAGCCTTTTTCAAACAACATACTCCTCTCATAATATTACAATCTGGGTCTTAAACAGTGACTTACTGAACATCAATAAATATCATTGTAGAAACAGGGACAGGCCAGTAGTTTCTTCCCTTATTTTTACAGGGTCAACGTATGCGACTTCCAATTTAGCCCAAGTATGACTGTACTTTGCCTTAATGTATACCAAGTATGACTGTACTTTGCCTCAATGTATACCAAATATGACTGTACTTTGCCTTAATGTATATCAAGTATGACTACTTTGCCTTAATATGTACCAAGTATGACTGTACTTTGCCTTAATGGTGGACCAAGCAAGACTGTACTTTGTTTTAATATACACCAAGTATGACTGTACTTTGCTTCAATGTATACCAAATATGACTGTACGTTGCCTTAATGTATACCAAGTATGACTATTTTGCCTTAATATGTACCAAGTATGACTGCACTTTGTCTTAATGTATAGCAAGTATGACTGTACTTTGCCTTAATGTACACCAAGTCTAGAATTAGTATACATGTACTTTTGATAGATTAAATTGATTCAGTTCGTAATAAAACAGAATACCTACCGAAGCATAAACCGAGTTAAACTTTAAACTTGAGGGCATACAATTTCACTCTCTGTCACATATCTATAGTTACTGACATAAAAGAGTTAATGATCATCATACAAAAAATAAGTGACATGGCTGGATCACTTAGATCTGAAATGTGGGGTTTATACTACATGTATATTGAAGGACTCAGAACTGATTTTTTTTTTTCACCGCTATAGAAGGCTCGGTAGAGTGAGGAAGTTAATAGGTTATCTCGTAGTTGTCTTGTCTCATAGAATTACACTTATGATGATAACAATGATTGAGCATTTTTTTTTGCGTCGTCATGAACATTATCACGTTTTTTGTTATTTTTTTTTTTTTAGTCGTAATACATTATGTATCACTGTCACGTCTGAAAGATCAGTGTCAGACGATAAAACTGCCTCTTCGAAATCACAGTCTATTAAATGTTCTATGTCTTTTTTTGTTAATAGATAACATGCTATCTTACTGATGGATTTTTTTTTCAAAGAGATTAGATCATGATCGGAAATCTCTTTACATACTGTGCATTTTTGTGATGTATGGATGTGGGGAAGCTCATTCAAGCGCTGTTAACGCTAAACTTCTCGTACCGTATTAATGAAGATAAATGTGCTCCCGGGTCGCTCAACCTTTACAGCCATCATGCAGATGTGAATGTAAATCTGGTATCAAGGGGCCATGAAGAGCGTATGAAAGAGAACGAGAGGAAGAGAGAGCAACAGATGGATGGACACAGAAGGATGGAGAAAAGCTAACTGACTTGCTAAATGATAAATGAGTGGATGAATGGATGCGATGGATGGATGGATGGATAGATGGATGGATGGATGGATGGATGGATGGATGGATGGATGGAGGGATGGAGGGATGGATGGATGGATGGATGGATGG
>JBCEWB010097554.1:5000-12244 GCA_039654565.1 Peronia peronii
TTAACCTCTGCTGTTGTATTAATTGTCGCATAAATGGCATCGTCAGGGTTTGATTTTGATACAAAGGGCATGCTGTCATTCAAGATGATGAGCTGAGGCATCTCCATCCCATCGCTTGATACAGCCCTTATACGTTAAAGCCGTGGGTTCTTGCTTTAATCAGGTTTCATTAGTCACAAGTGTTAGATTAGCAAGGCTTGTCCTAAGTGCGGACATGTTGTCCCCGATAAACCAAACTGTAAAACTGTTGTAGCCACCAAGATGACATGTTCTCTGACTTGCCATATGACAATAATGTACTATGTGATCAGATGGGATTCTGTTATCAGCCGGCAACCGTGACATCCAGTGTTATCGATTATACATCATTAAGTCGTTAAACCAGTGCTAGAAGCTGATGTGTGTTTATATGAGTGCGAAATACATCGGAGTAGTTGTCTTTCCACCAGCATTTTAAATGTTTATGTTGGTTTGTTACTAATGCGGACGGATGAATGAGTTGATAGGCATGTTGCTGGATAGATTGATACAGGTAGGCAGGCAGACAAACAAACATGGAGGTTGGCAGACAAGCAGGCTAGACATGAGAGACACTCATACAGATTTGCTCGAGTCATTTAGTTTGGAGTGGGAACTCAAAGCAGGCCTTACGATGGCGTGAGGGCATAGATGGGTCTCAGATTATTGCATGTCAGTGTGTCCCAAACCCTTATTGCCGTTCAATTGTGTCCGAAATAGTTATCCTCTCGCTGTCTCTTCTTTTTTTGCCAACTTGGCAGAGCAAAGAATTAGGGCTGGGGACATACTCATACGGACGGTGGGCCAATTGTGATGATTTACATCGTCATCATTCTCATGATAAATGTTGTTACGGTGCCATGCAAGAGACAGTGGTCAGTTTCTCCATTGTTCACAGTCTTCTTCTGTCATCAACTGCAATATGGCGACAGAGTGACCGGTCCATACTTTCAGGCCAGACAGGGTGAAAGTGTCATAGCTCCTCCTTGTTGTTTCTATAGCGTTTTTTACCTTGACGGATGTTATACTGAAGTGTGTCAATCCTGTTTCCATCCACGAGCGGATTATACTCCGTTTCACAATTCCATGGGACCTAAACATTCTAGCCACTATCCCCGAAGGACTAACGGTTCGCAGAAACAAACAAACAAAAACAAAAAACCAGTTGTTAAGTTTATCAAATCGTAATCAAAGGCTAGTATCCAAAAACCAACCAACCAACCAAGCAACCAAGCAACCAACCAACCAAGCAACCAACCAACCAAGCAACCAAGCAGCCAACCAACCAAGCAGCCAACCAACCAACCAACCAGCCAACCAACCAACCAACCAACCAACAAACCAACCAGCCAACCAAACACAGAAACAAGCAAACAAACTCAGAAACAAAACGAAGAACACACGCAAATTTGACATGACTCGATAAACACTGCGGTAAATACCAATCGGCGGTGTCATTTTTTTATAGGGCCAGCAGGCTTTGTTTTTGATTCTGGCCCAACCGTTTATCGCAGTAGTTCACAGCTTTATCAGCCTCGTAATCCATCGATTGACGGGCACTGATGGTCCCATTGTTTTGCAACCCACAGTACAATCGACACACTCATCTGCCCACAAATAGCGGTAAAGGTAGATTTAACTTTGGCAAAGAAAAAAAAGTTTGTTTTGTTCCAAAACTGGATCTTAGAATAAAGAAACCGACCCTTGAAAGCTTAGAAAATATGTTAAGCACCATCCATTGCCCACTGTTCTGAGAAAATGGAAATGGAAACTTTCGAGCTTAATTGTCCTAAGTGCCATTCTTTGCCACCTTCGGAGGCAATTGCAATGGAAAATTTCGTCTTTTTTGTTAGTTATCGGGAAATCGGCATATGGACAAAATAATGGCGTGTAGAAAAAAAAATTCTGAATTATTATCAACGAATGATGGTAAGACACTTTCCTGCTGTGGGAACTGACGCAATCCCGAGTAGTATTTCTGCGTTAGTTCACTTTTTTCGTGAATTTGACGAGAATTGGGCTTGAGAATATTGGACTTTCAGGGGTAGAAAATTACTATTTATTTATTTATTTATTTATTTATTTCTCACGAGTTCTAACCATTTAAGAACCGCTTTTAGGACAGCTGAATCTTCACAACGTACTCTGAGACCTCTTGTTACCTACTGAGTTGTAGTAGTTCGCTTTTAAAGCCTGAGCTCTAGAATTATCAGTTTCTTAACTGCCACTCTGGGCTAAAGAGGATTAAATACAATTAACTTTGAACGAAACGCTTCGGGCAAAAATTAGCGGGAACAATCTTTAACCCTCTGGGACCGGGCATGTACAGCGATATAATTATGCATGATTTGAGAGCCATTAACCCAACAGTGAATTGTCAGAGAAGATAATTGACAACAAGAGAACTGGAGGAATTCATTTTCTGTGGAGGAAATCACTCAGATTTGTCGAGAAAGAGGCCACAATGTTAACCCATTCTCCGTAGTGTGTGTATCGTATTAGTTTGCAACTCTGGGCCATAGAGAATTTGGGTTCTTGTTCTACAAGGTGTATACAAAATTTCAAGTTACCTACCAGTGCTTCTTTGCGGCGCTTTGTCAGCAAATGTTGTGAGTAACGATAAGCCGGGAGCTCCCCACAGGAAGAGGGCAGGGGAAGCCACACAGGACAGGCAGGTCGATAGATTGATCCAGTCTCGTCACGAAGAGGACATCACCTCCCTCTTCTCCCCTTCCGTCCTTTCTTACGTTACTCTTCTCTCTCTCTCTCTCTCTCTTTATTTCATAGTTTGTCCCACAGCTGCTGTTTTATCAGTAGGTTAGCTTACATCACCACCGCAAATTCATTGTTGCTTGGTGTTTGTGGTATAAACTGAAGCAAAGTGGGGTAGGCACAAATAAGTCACTGAGGATAACCCATTATATCTGTTGTATTTCTCTTTGAACATTCTCTCCTCTCTCTCTCTCTCCTCCTTTCTCTTCCATTGCCTCAATCATCTCAGTCTCTCACTCTTTCCTGCTGTCTCTCTCTCTCTCTCTCTTCCACTGGCTCTTTCGCGTTCCTCTGCTGCCTCTCTAGCCCTCACTCTTTCTCTCGCTTTCTCTCACTCTCTCTCCATTTCTCTCGCTGTTACTCTCCCACCCCCTCTCTCTCTCCCTAACTCCCCCACCCCTCCCTCTCCGCGCTCTCTCTCTTTTCACCTCTCCATCAGTTTCAGTGTCTTTCATCCTCCCTCCTAGTGGTCTTTTTTCTCCTCTATTATGTTAGACTCATACTAGAGTATTCTCTCTCCCTTTCCACACCTCCACTTTTATTTCTCGACCTTTATGTGCCGTATATGCATGCTTTGTGCCATATATGCGCATATACATGCCCAAAAATGATAGACATGTATCGGGACAAGCAGGGAATCAGCCATGCATTTTTCGAACAAAAGTGTCTGCATCTTACAGCACAAATTATAACGTTCATGAAGATCTACTTCTTAAAATATACGGGAGTTTCCCATCACATGCAACACCTTGTGAACATCTCGCTCTGTGCGCACTATAGACCCGACCTGGGATGGACTGTCTTGTCATCTTAGGTTCTTAGGTCTCTTCTGTAGAGACATGCAGTATCGACCATTACAGGGATGAGTTCTGGAAAGGCCATTCAGTTGTCAGCGCATTGTCGACCACAGCCTCAACTACATTATTCACATATATCCCCCTCCATTCTTTAAAAAAAAAAAACACAAAAAAAAACAACTCTTCTTTGTCTTTTCTCTTCGTCCTTTTGAAAAAAAAAAAACTAAAACAAACAAACAAAGAACTATTTGCTCAAAAAGTATATTATTATTTTGGTGGGTATATGTGTGTCTTGGTAAGAAAATGGTGGTTCAGACACAAGGTGAAGACACAGCACTTTTCATTATCGGTTCTTGATTCCCCGAAGTCATGAGCAGATGATTTTTGGTGGAAACAATAATCAGGACAATTCAGCACAATAAGGGCATTGCTACTTGTTTTACCTCAGTCAATAACTGCATGAAGATAGTTAAAACATAAGATAGGTGAATATGATGGAATAAGAAAACATGTGCTTTATTTGTCTCCAACAGGAAATACCATCCACAGTTGATGATACAAGATATATACACACTTGCATGCATATAGAAAAAATAAAAATACAATAATAGCATCAGAACAAGACAGACAATTTGACAAGTTTATCGCTGACAACAGAAATGAACTTCTGTGCTGCTCTCGCGTATTTCAATTTATTAGAGACTAGAAGAGAACCCACGGCTCCCGTGGGAGATTTTTCTATATGTAAGTCAGACCGATACTGCCCTGCTACTCATAGTGTATGGCAAGCGTGCACACATCCATGTTGGTATTTTGGATGGTTAAGCTGAATGTTACTCAAAGAAAACATGTTTGGTGTTTTGAACTCATCATTCTATCGAACGTACACTTCGGATCAAACACGCTCGCGAGTTTACTATTCAGTTATTATCGCCTTTTTAGGATAACGGCAAAAATAGTAAGCTTTTTTCTTCGGTTTTATGTCAGTAGAAACACAGATTTTTATGCAACAATGTTGTGTGCCAAATTTCACATGGATACATTCAGTAGTTTTCTAGTCCATAAGCTTTTTTACAGGTTTTTGTTGCAGATTTATAGTATAAATCGTGTGTAGATTGAATCTTCCCGAGTAAAGATTGGCTGTGAAATACGTGCAAGCATCCTGGTATAGGGCATCAAATCAAGGATTTTCGACCTTTAAACAAAATGACACAGGTGCAAGGTGTGTTTGTGTGTGTGTATTCGAGTCTGTGTGTGTCATTTTGCGCCATTTAATGCTTTAATTATGAAGCTGTGGAGATTTGGAATCGTTCGTGTATTTTATCGCATTTTCTTTCCGCGATATTTAGAAGATAGTGCAAAATCATATCATTGATATATAGTTGATATTTCGTGAACATATGGGATCAATACTCTCTTAGTTTTCCTCGACCGCACTTCATCATTCTCTCAACCTCTCCATAATCTGTCTTCGTCTTTTTTTTCTCCTTCCTCCCTGTTTTCTCTCTCTCTCTCCTTTCTCTCTCTCTTTCTCTCTTGTCTATCCTCCTCCATTCCCAATGGACTGGACATGAAGAAAAACAATGGCCCGTGGGCGCAATCGATTTAATTATAAATGATCTTTCTCCTTTCATCGTGTCTGTTTCCAGCCCAAGCATTGAAATTATAGGCCAAAAGATTTCGATACATTTAGAAGACGCACTGTTTGAAGATAAAAGCCTAAACGGACAGTCAATCCTTGTAGGAAAAGAAAGCAAAAGGCTTAACATCCTCGCATCAGCGCGTTGGAAATGTTTTTGCTGACGACGCTATTTGTTTCAAACTTTGGCCGGTGTTTCCAGTGCAAATTAACCAGCAAAGCAATTGAATTGAGAAGGTTAAAGTTTCTGCTGCCCATAGCATGTTGTCGTTTTTTTTTGTTTTTTTTTCAATTGTTCATTCTTTCTTCGTGGCCAGAGATCCCCTAGATTCATTTAATTATGATTCATGACTTTTTTTTCCAATTCTGATCTGTCATGTCCTCTCCTGTTTTGTTCTATCCAATCCTATCCCTATCCTTATCCTGTCCTATCCCCATCCCTATTCTATAATATCTCTGTCTCTAATCTGTCCATATCCCTATTCTATCCTTAATATCCTATCCCTATCCTGTCCTATCCTATCCCACTGTCGGTGGTGCCACAGAAGACTTCGGGACCAGCAGCTTCCTCCGTTCTCCCCGAACCGATTCTCAGCCACTCTTTGCGCAGTTCGCCGAGAGGGGAGACCAGTCTGTTCACTCTCTGATGTTCAGTTGTCCTGCTTCTTTCTCTGTCCTCTTCTTGGCACTGTTTCTATGTTTGTTTGTTTGTTTGTTTAGTGGCAGTTCTTGTTTATACTGTTACGTCATTCAACCCTCTGGAGGCGGTTATTTCGTTCTTGTTTATCCGCCATGTGTCGAACATCACATTGAAAGACTCAATGCAAGATGTACTTGAGTTGAGTACATCAGTCAAGTTTAGCAGAGTTTAATTACTTTTGTTACCTTCTCTTCAACATTAGTCCAGAAGAAGTTTAAAAAAATAAAAAATATCCGCCATGCACTTTGCTCATGAGAGACAACGCATGATCATGATCACTCTGTGATGTTTTTAATCTATCTGGCAATTGTTCAGGGCCAGTTCATCTCTGAAAAAGAAAAAGAAAAAAAAATCAGAACAGAAATAAAACAAAGAGCAACAACAACCACAACAACAGAACAAAACATCAAAACAAACAAAGCAATACAATCCCCCCCCCCTCCCTCGCCCAATAAAAACGTACAAGTTAAGAAAATACGTTGCTACAGTACAAAGTATTGTCGAATACTTATACTATCTACTTATACTGTACACGTTTTGATTTTTTTTCCCCGAAGTGACTGAATTATTTTGGCGGACTCAGCATCCATAGCCATAGATTCTTTTTGCATTAGGTCTTTCAGTAATTGCTTATCAGACTTGTTGGTGAAGAAGAGGAAAGAGATCAGATTAACCGGAGGCAGATGGAACAGTGCGGCAATCATCGTCCAAAATCCAGTGGTAACCCAAGGCGCGGTAACGGCGAACTCTGTTGCTGGCTGGGTTGAGTGGGCAAACAAGCTGAGCCAAGGAGAAAACGCGTCGTTTTACAGCTCAGGCCGCTCAGGGCTTCTTGTCTCTGATTAGGCAAATCACTTGCACAGACAAGCGGACGGGCAACTGTGCTGATGGTGGTTTGACAGAACCTCTCATTTTTTAACATTATCTTCTTCCTCCCTCCCTCTCACCTCTCTTTCTGTCCCAGTTTCTCTGGTGTCTCCCTTCCACCCTCCTCCTTTTCTCTCTCTCTCTCTCTCTCTCTCTCTCTCTCTCTGTCTTTCTCGCTGTCACCCCTCCCCGTTTCTTCAGCCCTCCCTCCCCTCCATCTCCCTGATCCAATTCCTGTGTAAGATTATACAGACTTTGTACATTGTCCATTGACTTTGTATAGAGTGGCGAGTAGTGGGACAGTTGCCTCATAATAAAAATGACCACAGTTTGATAATTTCCTCCAACCAGTTCAAACATACTTTCCGCAGTTTTAACCAAAACAACAACAACAACAACAACAACAACAACAACAACAACAACAACAACAACAACAACAACAACAACAACA
>JBCEWB010097564.1:0-12243 GCA_039654565.1 Peronia peronii
CCCCCCCCCCCCCCCCCCCCCCCCCCCCCCCCCCCCCCCCCCCCCCCCCCCCCCCCCCCCCCCCCCCCACCACACTACACTATAGAGTAAAAAAGAAAAAAAACGAGCAAAAGTGCCATTTTTGTTTGAATTTTGACAAACATCTACCACCACATATATATATATATGTGGTGCGTGTGCCTGAGGGTGGGTGAGAGAGAGAGAGAGAGAGAGAGAGAGAGAAAGAGAGAAAGGGGGTATCGTTATGTAAGTATATAAATTAATATTAATATTATATATAATATTTATATATTATATAATATATAATATATAAATTAATTAATATTAAATAGATATGTTTATAGATAGATATAAATACGCTTATACATTTGGAAGTTAAATATAGACAGAATATTACATTATGTCCAAAGTAAAACAAAATAAAATGACAACTATTGATTGTGTAAGAAAGAAACGGGCAATTACACTGTGGTTTCAGTCAGAGTACAAAACAATAACAACAACAACATCAACAAAGTTAGTAGCTATTTGAAAAGTGACTTAATGAAAGAGAAATTCAGTCATTTATTTTAATCAGCACGGATATGTCAGCTCAAACTGCTACTGCATGAAGTCTAAAATCACTGAGTTTTCTGAATGTCCAATTGATTCTGAATATTTTACTCGTTGAATATGTAATGCATTTTTCACCAGGCTGTGGTATATTTCCGTCATAAAATTGCTTTTTCTTTTTTAAAGAAATCATTGCTAAATTTGTCATGTTTTGATGTTTTTACCTATTTTTGTTAGGCATTGTAGAAGTATATTTGATGTTAGTGTTGTTGTTGTTGTTGTTGCTGTTGTTGTTATTTTCAAAGCATTCACAAATATTTTGTAAAAGAGAAAAGATAATGTGGATGCCAACTAATATAAAAAATGGAGTACTGGGTCTATGCCAATTTACACAGAAGACGCTATGCATGCTAGAGGTATTCTAATATCAAAGTCATTCTCTGTACGAGTGAAATGAGTGTCGGGTTTTAATTTTATAGAGAACGCCAGCAAAAGTGCTGAGGAATTGATCTTATAATTTTATAGTATGTCATAAATGCATTGATAATTCAACTATGTGGATAACTATCACTAAAGTTACTGAAAAGAGTGTGAAAAAGAAGATCAATCAAAGAGCCATTTTTATAGCCACCCAAGTTATTTTCCTTGTTAGGCGCCACAAATGTAAAAGAAGCAATTATAACGAAGGAAGAAATCATTTTTCTTCCGACCTGTTATTTTAAACTCACGGAGCAAAATTTAATGAAAAAATTATCACGGTGTCAAAATAAAATTTCCATGGTGTGGTGATTTTTTTTTTTTTCAGAATTTTTCATTTCACATGTATCGAATAACAATTGAAAATGTGATTTTTTTTTTCTTATCTTTATAGTGTCCGGACGCAACACCCTAAGGGAAGTAATTTGGCTGACGGTCAAAACAGCTCTTTGTTATGCATCAGACTATACAAATTTCACTTGTGAATGATTTTATTGCTGTTTTGTTGAAGCAACAGGTTATTGTCATTGGTCTTTTTTCTTTGCTGTGAGATGCGGGATGAAACGAAACGTTTATGGGAAATGCTGTTCGTTCAATACCATGGCAAATAGTCTGAATGTTATCGTGGGCGTATTTTTCTGGTTTTGAAACAAACACTGGTAAATATAATGAAATCGGCGCAGTTTTCAGCCTGAATAGAAGGGCAGATCGGTAAGGGCAGGACTAGTATGATTCATAAAATATGTTGGGCTCAGAATGTCAGCGACAGATAGACAGACAGACAGACAGACAGACGGATGGACGGACAAATTGATAGATAAATAGGCAGGTAGGCAGGCAGTCAGGCAGGCGGAGAAGCAGGCAGGCAGGCAGGCAAACAGACAGACAGGCAGATAATCAGGAATGGATGGCTGGATGGGTGGATAGATGGATGGATGAATGACTGGATGGATGGATGGATGGATGGATGGATGGATGGATAGATGAATGATTGGATGGATGGATGGATGAACTGATAGATAGACGAGCATGGTTGAGCGGATGGATAGATGGAGAGACGGAATAACGGACAGACAAAATGACAGACGGACGGATGGATAATATATGGATGAATGGCTGGATGATTTGACAATGGATGGAAATTCCTAGCTTAGTCACCCTATTGAATGCACGTAATAAACTTATTGTTGTCATAGCAAGATAACACCAAACTGTCGTCATCTGGTACGTGTTTGAACTGTGACATACCCTATATGTTTTTTTTTGCCCGAACGTCATAGATACTACAAGTACATAAACGATACCTCACACCACGGCAAACAATGGAACACTCAGGAAATACTGTTTGGGGGGGGGGGGGGGGGGGAGGCAGTGCCCTACAGAATACAAAATAAAAATGAAAAAAAAAAAAAGAGCAAAATGTCATTTTTGGTTATTATTTTGACAAACATCTATCACCAATGATAAGCACAATAACAAACCATGTTTATGCAGCTGATACTACATCACAGAGCTTGGGAAGCTTTTGCAAGTCAGAATATATGATAATGTAGGTTACTATGTTTATTCAGTTTTCCGCTAGACATAATGATATTATGGCATGTAAGGCGCTGTATCAGGAAGAAGAAGGCGAGGTAGACAGAAAAAAAAAAAAAAGGATAAGAGGATAACATCAAGGAATGGACCGGTCTCCCTCTGGCCAGAACGCTGAGATTAGCTTAGGACCGAAACAGGTGGAAGAAGATTGTCCAGTTGTCATCTTTCAAGAAACCTTCAACGGCTATGATGATGAAATTAATGAGATATGAAATGAAACATATAACCTAAACATGCAATATTTATACTCGCACATATAGGCATGTCACATAAAAACTGGTTTTATACATGAACTTCTCCTACGATCAGCCCATGATCTTTTAAACACAGATAAAATGAAACAGATAACATTTATTTCTATTCGGCTTTCTATAAGCATACCCATACTGCTATGAGGGAGGGGTTAGAAAATATTTATCGGAAACAGAACTGATAATAACCATCATTAAGATAACTTTAAAAAATTAGCCTGTTCTATCCAGAAGGGAAAATAATTACCCGTGACCTGCCTTGTCTGGAGCCCAATGTAAAAAGAAGTTTACAGTAATTTAGATTCATTTAATGTATAGCTGTGAGGTTAATAATCGTACTTTTACAGAGATCTCAACAACAACAATAATAATAAAAATAACAACAGCAACAAGAACAACAACAAGAACAACAACAAAAATAGTTTCACATTGTAATTTTGACAGATGGACAGATGAGCGGAGTTTGCGAACAGATGGGTGAACGGGCAAATAAATAAAATTGTACTATATGAACTAAAGATCAAGAGAGAAAGTAAAGAGAAAAAAATTAAACACCCGTTTGTTTTTTTTTTCATTATTTTGTATGTTTGTTATTATTATTTTCACAGCACTTTAAACAGCGACCAAATGACAATACTATAACACTAACAGATCTGTCACGGGAGCCTAATGTCCCAACCACAATAGCCTATGGATAGTAGAAAGAGCCGAGTGATAGGTAAACAGAATGTCGGCATTCATGAGCTTCGGGGTAATGAGGACATTAGATATTTGTGTTGTTGTTGTTGTAGTTGTTGTTGTTGTTGTTTTTGTTTTTGTTGTTTTTTTTTTTGTTGTTGTTGTTCTTTTTGTTGTTGTTGTTGTTGTTGCTGTTGCTTCTAGAAACAGCAAGGCATTTTCAGTTAAAGTAATTATGGTGGAAGTTCGTCTGTTTAAAGGTACAAGAAATTGTGAGCTGTGCCCAGACGAGATTCCTTGTCAATCCTGGATGGACAGGCAATGGTGTCGTAAAAGTAAGAAATTGTAGCAAATCATAAAAGAGAATTCTCTGGAATTATCACCGCACATCACTGTTTTCTGGATATGTTGATGGAAATGTATATATTGTGTTCAACAGTAAAAAAAGAGCTAAGGATTGGTTAAAGAAGAGAGGGAGAGGCGGAAATATTGAGGGGGAGAATAAAAAAGAGAGAGGGGGGGAAGAAAGAGGAAGAGAAGGAGAGAGAGAAGAGGAGTGGTGCCGAAGAGAGGAAAGAGAAGGAAAGAGGAAGGGTAGAAAGAGATGGAGAGAGAGCAGAATGAAGAGAGAGAGAAAAAAGAAGAAAGATAAAGAAAGAGCAGGGAGAGAAAGAAATGAACGAGAAAGAGAGAGAAACAGAAGGATTGAAAGAAAAAAGGGATAAAAGAGGAAGAGATAGAAAGAGAGGGTGAAGGAAAAAAAAGAGAAACAGAAGCAGGGAGGGAGAGGAGTGAATCAGAACGAGAGAAAGAAAGAGAATAAGAGGAAGATAGAAATGAGACAGAAACAAAAGACAGAGAGAAAGTAAGATGAGGAACAAGTCTTCTTTATAGCACAAGAGAAAATGATTTTTAAAAAATACAAAACAGAGAAAGAGAGAGAGAGAGAGAGGAGTGAGAGAAAGAGGAAGAGACATAGATCTATAGAGAAGATCAGAGCTAGAAAAAGACATGGGGAGAAAAAAAAAAGAATAGAAAAAAATGGAAAGAGTGTAGAAATAATTAGAAAGAACAAGAACATCCGAAATTGAAAAAGAGAGAAAAAGAGACTGAAAAGAAGATAAGATGGGTGAAAATGCCACTCCTTTTTTCAAGTCCGTCTTCTCTAGAAGGATTAAAGAGGATTGGTCCACACCTCATAAAAGTGCATTAGATTTGGAGTTACGACTCCTGAGGATCCAAGAACAAAATAATGTGAGTCTTAACAGCCAGCAGAGAAGTTCTGACGACAGTGTTATTCCCTGAAAAAATCCTGGATTTTATATAGAAATGTGTAAAGAAAAAAAACCCCACATCAGTAGGCACGACTGTTCATGTGGCCATATACGTCACCTTTAACCTTTCTGGCTTTCTAAAGCGTCCAGGGTTTGTTAGGGCAAAGACTGCCATAAAATTGCAATATACAGTTATTACTAGATCTATAGTTATTATTTTTGTTAGTGTATTTGTTTGTATTATTATATTTCTCCTGTTAATGAACAGCAAAAAAAGGAAAAATAGTCACACTAAGTTATGTCTCTCACTTCCGCAAACTGAATACTGATGACACATAACGGATCTGGAGGCGGGGGTCAGAATACACAGATTCGCAATGCAAGTCCCTACTCTTTTTATAGCATGAACGCTAATCTACCAGAGAAAGTCATGGTCGAAATAAAACGGCACTGAGAAATACATGGAGAAATGGCAGCACCGCAAAGCCGGTGATGTCCGCACGAAAAAGAATACCTGACTGGCCACGGATCTCCTGAAAGAAAAAATGTCCATGCCGATGGAGACGAAGGCGGAACGGTTGCTTGTGATATGAAGTGACAAAAATCAGTCTCTTGTAAAGCCGAGACGGAAAAAGAGCATGAATATCATTAAATATAGAGCAAAGAATCAAAAAAAAAAAAAAAAAAATCAATGACATGATAGAAATTTTTATAGCCACAGTTTACCTCCACAAAAGGTTTAGGAAAATAAAAATTGTGCTGATGTCTTCTAAAACCATGATAAAGATCGAATTATTAGTATTTTTTAATGACAAAGGTTTTTGCCAAAGAAAATGCAGCAGAACACATTTAATTTGACTTTGGAAGTGATTATTCATGTGCTATAACAGATAAAACCCCATGTTTTTACTTACTCAGGTGTAAAGTTCTAGTGAGCCACTCCTGTTAAAACTTGAATCTAGAAACTTTAGCATGCCAAATGACACAGTAATCTTTAATTCGTGACCGCTTCTTTGAAAAGAGTGACCAGAAACGATAAGAAGTGATAATCAAGAGAGGATTTTAAATACAGGTTAGTTTTACTAACTCAGTACGGGCACTGTGTATACCCACACACGTGCGCACGCAGCGCAGACACACACACGTGCATACAAATCAAAGGCACATCTGTTGTTCATCTTAATCTGCAATGAGTATCCTGAACATGTCACTCAGGAGAAAATCACCATAAATATATATATTTTTTTTTTTATACACATCTTGATGAAATCGGATTGCGATCCAGTTTGATCGAAGAAAATAAGCATGGATATTTATTGAGGACTGCTGGAATCTTGGATACAGAGGAGGTCACATGATAATCAACAAGGATTATTGTTAATCGATTTAATAAATAATAAAACTGATAAATGAACAGGGCAATTGCATTCCTATCTTAAGTTTCGAGGACTTTTTTTTTCTGTTTCATAACGACTATTCAGACCACCCCAAAAATTTGATGTATCTGATGCATCCACATTGAGCGGGGAAGAAAAGGGGGGGGGGGGTGAGGAAGGAGGAGGAGGATATCAAGAGCTTAGATATTCAATTTATTGAGACAACTCTATAACTGAAAATTGCATCTCAAACAATGAGCTTAATAGATCAGTAGTCAAAATACGATACGTCTATATTTTGTCAATCTTCTGGGTGCATGGTCCTGGTCACTCGAACTCTGGGAAAATTAGTTGAAAGTTTTAACATAATATTTTAATATAACAAACATTTTGAAAAAAAAATGAGTGAATAGGATGGGATGGGATGGGATGGGATGATGGATGTGATGGATTGGATGGATGGATGGATGGATGGATGGATGGGTGGATGGAAGGGTGGATGGATGGATACCGGATGGATGGATGGATGGATGGATGGATGGATGGATGGACTGACGGACAGACGGACTGACAGATGCAGGTATAGATGTCATTCAACAAGCAGCAAAGGTAAGAGTCAACACCGAGTTCATATTATCTTAATGTTCATATTATCTTAATGTACCTTAAGAGATCCAGACCGTGAAAATGTTGCGCTTTAATGCACTTGGTAAGCCCAATCTCCACACATAAGATCAGTCATTAAAAAGGAAATAACAGTCGGATCTCAACTTTGCCCCACAAAAGATCAGTGGTTAAGATAAGAACAAAACCTCCTGCCACGCAGGCTATGGCGCAGTACTTATCACACCAGAATCTACCCATTGCCGGCACGGATCAACGCACTGGTACGATCGCCGTTGGCACAGGGCATCACTGTGACCGTGGAAGCAAAAACAGCAACAAAAAACAACGATGCACATGATATGCGGACTTATCTGCCCTACCATTATCATGAGATGAATCAAGTGTGAGTACTATTATCGGTCTAGTGTCCGGATGCAAATGATAGTGATGTGCATTAACCTTCTTAATTTCAGAAATATGGGTGGAGACCCTGACATTCTTTTAACCCGCTGACCATTAGAATTACAATTATCAGCAGTTTGACATTTTCCCTCCTTGATATCTGGCTGTTACAACTTTTGTTTCTCTGTGATGGTATAGATTCGAAAAGGCTAATTATATACAGTCAAATCTTAGCTTTAGCACATGATCGATACCGGATTGATGGATGGATGGATGGATTGATGGATCGATGGATGAATGGGTGGATGGATGGATGGAATAATGGATGGATGGATGGGTGGATGGAAAAATGGATGGATGGATTCTCCCTTATAATTTTCCCTGAGTTATAGGACCAAACTGGAGGCAAAACAAAAAGAGGAGAGGAGAAATCTATTACTGATGAAGTGAGAGTAAAACTCAAGACAGTGTGGCAAAATAGATTAGATTTCTACTTCTGTAGTCAGGTTACTTTGTGTTGCTTCATATTATGTCAAATCTCTAAACCTCAGAAAAAAGACTCAGAATCAGGCGATTGTGAAATGATCGTGACGTTATGCTTGTCACTCATTATGTGACCACTTCTTCTTCTTAGCCCATAACCACAGCTCATGTCATTGAGGCGCCTCCTGACGATTGTCAGACTATTCGGCTGTTCTAATGGTAGATCGTTTGGCAGATCATCTGCCCTTCCCAAAAGAGGGACTCGTGTAAGGGGAGATCATTTTGACCAGCCGAATTACTTTCCTTTCCTAGCCAAAGAGGTCTATAGCAAACATTGTAAAGAAGAAAAAATCCCTTTACACCTTGTCATTTGAAAGAGTGATCGCCAAAAAATTTGATAAAATTATAACAATAAGAAGAAAACATTCTCTTCACATCATATTTTTTTTGGAAATTTTCATGGAGTATAGCTCAAGTAAAACACGCAGAGGTGATGTTTTTTTTTCCTCTTTACACTGTTTGTCCAGTCCCTCTTGTGTCTGGTGAAGGGAAGTAATAGGGTTGAGCACAACGATCTCCCATTCGAGTGATCACAATCTCTGTCCTTAGCGTCTTGTCTGGAATATGAGAAACGTCTTACTCTTATTCACCCTCAATTCCGTTTGGAGTCATCAAGCGCCTCCAGATGACGAGCTGTGCATTCTCCATCCGTTGCGATTGTGAGTCAGGGCCTGATTCTCCGTAAATGCTCTCTTTGTCCATTCCTGAATGTGGTTGGTCTATCTTTTCTTCTAACCACTTTGCTTTCGGCTTCTACCTACCTTTCCATGTACCAGTTTTAGCAAGGCCACTGGGTTTTGTTACATGGCTGTACTTTCTCAATTTCTTTTAGCCTCACAATTGTAAGAAGGTCTCCCTGAAGATCAGCGTGCCGAATGATGGTTCTACTGACCTTCTTGGTTGTAATACAGTCCAAGTATGAGATACCCAGGATGTTTGGGTAGCGTCCCATCTCCAGCTTCCGTATTTTCCGTTGCTAGTTCAGGTGTCAACGGCCTTGTCTCAGTTTGTGCCACTTTGCCATATTGGAAACACTGAGTCTCATGGGATTGATGATCAGTTTCTCCCATCATGTTCCCCAATTTATTTGCGCTACTGATGAAAGATTGGAACACAAAGTCTGAATCAGGCCTCTTACCTGAGGACAGGATTTGACGATTGGCATTGAGATTGTCGAAATGGTTGATTTAAGCCGATGTCAGCACTGAGGTTGCTGATGTTGTTTAGATTCTGCCATTATTTGGGATGTTTTTTGTTAATTTTGTTTTTGCTGTTTTCTTTTCTTTTCTTTTCTTTTTTTTTTTTTGGTTGTTTGTTGTTGTTGTTGTTTTGCCCTTGTTCTGGTTTTCGTTGCCGTGGGTGTCGTTTTCACGAAAGATAAACTGACATTCATTGACATTAGTGATGAGCCTTTGGAGCAGAAAATGTCAGTCGCATCTGGAAATAGTTGTTTTTCTTGAATTAATTCATTATTCGTGTAGTTATTGCATTACTGAGACTTTTTCTAACGCTTGTTCTAATGTACGAAAGATGTGATGTGATATTGCTCACTTTGTACTGTTGTTGACTACGCCTCATTGTTGAAGTTCTTCAGTTCCAGAGTTACGTTAAAGTAGCTTGACCAAACTTTACTTCTCAATATGTCTCAACTTGCCTGTTAACGTCTGGTCTCACAACACGCCTGACTTTTCCTCGCCTTTGATAGTCGATTTCTTTGATGCTCGGAAAATAACGCTATGAAACCATGGCTTTTTGTCCGCGTTGATATGACATAGCGGGATGCAGCAGTTTACCATATATACGTATACAGTAATACAGGCTGGTGCAAAAAGGAGATTGACAATTGCAATTAAACTACTATATTTTAACTAATCCCAAAACACAGTGGCAACTACTTGTATTCAGTTGCATGCATCGATGGCAATCAACAGCTGGTGGCCTGACCACATAACAATAGCAATTCACCACAGAGACTAACATTGTCCTAAGTAACAATTTGTCAACGTTAGGCCTTTTCGTGTTGATATTACATGAAATTAATATTTTAATAGCGTCCGTTAACCTACTTTTGGACTACTCTGTATATAGAAATGCATAATAATCAGGGGTCAGGGTCACTTGTATTCATAATATCTAAGAGTGGTGGATTGTTCCTGTCAGTGTGTGCATGTGGCCTCGCTCTGTAGAACTTGTCATACCAAATCTCTGTTGACTTATGCAAGCCTACAGCTATGTGTGGAGTGAAAGCTATTCTTTCAATAATTAATAGAACTGACAGTGAGCTCTGTTCCTCAGCTTGGCAGCTGACGTGTGGTACAAGCCCTGTGGTCTCACATCATGGAAGTCATCCTGTCTGTTGAGTGCAGTATTGCATATAGTAGCCAGCCAATTTTGACTTTTTGTTAGTAGAAACTATCCTTTTATAACAAAACCTAGCACGATGAATAGAAACCGGTTATAGTTATTAATCTTGTAGCAAACCAGAATGATTGCTCTTACAAAAATGGCTTCAGGAGCTTCTGAATTAAGGTTAGGATGGGGTGGGGGCTCCACCTGGATTGGCCAGTTTCAGTCAAAATGTCGATTTTCGGCTTTGTTTGTTTGTTTGTTTGCAAAGATATTTATGTTAAAAATGACATGCAGAGTTTGGAACGATTTGGTGTGGTAGTAACGGAGGAGACAGATCTGGAAAAACAGGGCAAAATCCAAGATGGCGTCCATTTCCATGGCAACTAGAAACGCTAGCAAGTTTCCAGGGACGTATTCTGAATTGGACTAATATGCCAATTACACATGCACACAATAAAATGACCTAAAGTGAAAGGCAGCAAAAAGAGTCATGTTACCCCCCCCCCCCTCCCGCCACTTCCAACCGCTTAAGCGTTCGGTGTGGAAAAAAAGATATGAGTGATCCACTTCATTTAAATGTTGATGTGAAAGGTCATTGTGTCGAAACAGTTTTTGATTGACTTTCGGGGTGTGACACATGATCGTAATCACATTCAAAACCTGTTAAATTGATATTTTCTTTTCTTCTCCTCATGGGAGGGTTTTAATTTATCGTATTTTTAACCTTTTGTTCAATTGTGAACTAACGTGATTCAAGATACAAAGAAGAAAAATAATCTTTTTAAAGTGTTGACAGTGATTCTGTAAACAACGGACGAAGGATCGCGACTTCTGTCACAGTTTCATAACCCTTGATGATCTAAAGCTGCAAAAAGAAACCTTGGCTACTATAATAGAACGGCCTATATATAACTGTAAGTATTGGCTGTCTGTGCTGTATATGGCTAAATGCACGTCTTGACTCGGGCCTGTTCATACATTTTCCTTTAATGCATATATGGAAAAACTGTGTGTTTGCAGACTTTACAACGGATAAATCAATATCTTGTCTGGGAAGTAAGACATATCTGGCAGGTTTATGAGAGGACGCTAAAAAAATTGTGACTTGAGCATTTCACAGAAATCATGGAAAACAAAAAGCCATATGCCATTTTTTTCTACCGTGCAGGACAGTTATACGCATAATTTAACTGTAACATAGGCCTACATCTCCTCGAACAATCTACAGAACAATTGACTGCCTGACTGATGCCGAACTGTCTGACTGTCTACAGTTATGTCCATTTTTACCTTCCTACAGTTAGCTTCGCAATGGAATCATAGTTGTCTTTTTGTTCCTGCAAAATGTCATTGACATAATTTCTATCATGCATTTCCTAAAATAGAGAGATGAGCAGAGAAATAGACAAACAGACAGAAAGGTAGATTGACAGAGAGACAGAGAGACAGACAGACAGACAAAGAGACAGATTAATGGATAGAGGATTGCTTGACGGATGGATGGATGGATGGATGGATGGATGGATGGCTGGGTGGGTAGATGGATGGATGGATGGGTGAATGGGATGGATGGATAAATGGGTGGATGGATGGATGGATGGATAGATCGATGGATGAGTTAGTTGATGTATAGATGAACGGATAGATGGAGGGTGAGATGGTTGGATGGATAGATTGATCGATCAAATGGGACAACGTATTTATCATGATCCAAAAGGGACCGGATAAACAATAGCTCTATTCCTAACCGACATTTCGTTTGTAATAAAACTTTCCCTTACAATTTGCATGATCTGACAGTGCGCTCGTAGTTGTTTTTCCCTAGCGGCTCATTTGTCCCTCTGAGTTGCGTGTCCTAGCTGTGTCAAGACACCTGCATTCTTCAGTCCGAGAGGTACTCACAGATGAATTATGCACGAAAGTGTATCAGCAATAATTCTGCTGTTGGTACTATCCGAGATACTAGAGCTGAGTTGTCGAAAGTGTCAGTTGATATAATTGATAGATCTAGCTAGACAGCTGAGTGGACAGGTATATATATAATATAAGTAAATAGATAGGTGAGTTTCTATCTATCTATCTATCTATCTATCTATCTATCTATCTATCTATCTATCTATCTATCTATCTATCTATCTA
>JBCEWB010097575.1:0-12243 GCA_039654565.1 Peronia peronii
GCCTTCAGTTCGCCGTCAGTTTGATCGTTGCGTGTAATAGCTGACTTCAGTCGTACGGCGGACTGCAGGCTGACTGCGGGCTGACTGCAATCGACTGAACGTGTAATACCCCCTTAACTTGATCAAAAAAGCAGTGAAACCGCCTTTTTATGGCGATGATGAAGTGAGGGGAAGGGAAGGAGGGGAGGAGTGTAGCCATCCGTCCTCCGAGTGGCACATTACATGCTATATTATACACTTCTCTTCAAATCACATAACAGCACTTTGTGTTGATCATAAAAGTTTGAATATAGGAAAATCGGATAGGATAGAAACCCAGTGGTTTGCAATATCACGTAAAAATAAAAATCAGTGGATGAAATGACAGGTCTTAAAAAAATATTTTATATAGACTTGTATATATATAATATAACAGTGATATTTTTGATAATAGTAAAAATAATAATTATTATTTTTACTATTATCAAAAATATCATTGTTATATTATATATATACATGCATATATAAAATATTTCTTAAGAACTGTCATTTCATCCACTGATTTTTATATTATTGAAAGCCTGGTTTTTCACAGTTCACTTATGCCTTGGTGGACAGTCTCCCATATGTTGAGTTTCATCTTGTAAAGGTTAAATATCCTGAAACTTCTCTGGAAGTTGTCTTTATGTCTCCTGTAAGGTAATCTAATTATTCACCCTTTTCAATCATGCAATGTACTTTGGCTCGCTTAAGAGGTGGCATCATATTATTACATTAATTAACAGATTTAATGTTATATTTCAACAGTAACAAACGTTTTTCGAATACCTCATATGTGAGGATGAGTTTAGTTTCATGGATTTTAGAAATCTATAGTTCTTACTTGCTGATAAGAGTACCGGTATGTTCTGAGTGCTTATCAATTAACTCCATTTGTATCAATCTATCAGACGCTGGCCTCTAAGGATATCGAGTATGCTGGTCAAGCCATTGGTCTTATCCTTGCTGGTAAGTGGTCTTACTTTGTTATCAGCACGTATATCTATATGTCTTTACATGTAATTATATCATGCATAATTTCCTGGCTGTTTAATTTCATCCAAACTTTTGATTACATGAGTAGTTCTTATCTTAAATTATTGAACAAAGTCTTAGTAATAATTAACATTTTTATAGATTATTTTGTAGTCTTTGTAGTCTATTTGCTATCATGGTATAGTAGTGATTTAAAGCATACTGGTTCTTAACTTAGTTTTCTCTGTCTCATTAACCTCGCAGACACTCAAGCACTGGCTGAAGAAGGGGCCAGAAAGGTTAAAGTAACCTATAGGGATGTGAAATCGCCTATCATTGACCTAGAAACTGCCATTGCCAAAAACTCTTACCACGAGGGGGCTGTCGTTGACAGGGTTAAAGGAGACATTAAAGGTAAGAAGCATCAGGATGTGTCGTGTTTTTGATAAAAAGTTATTATTCATCATGGTCATGTCATGAAATATTATAACAGATCTGACATATCATCAACGCCTCGGATTTTTATTGCATTAAAATGATTATATACTTATGAAATAATTTTTGAAATACTGTGCCATATTTGATATGGCATTGTTTTGTTACTCTTAATGTTGTTGTTTGATGTTAACTTATCATGTCTTACTGATACCACTTTCTTTTATTATCTTTGCCTCTCTTGCTTTTGCTTTTTATCAACCTGCTTTCGGTTTTCTCTGATCTTTCTTATCTGTTAATGCCCAAAGAACACCGCGCTTTAAGAACCCTTTTCTTTATCAGATATTATTTTAGTTTAATCCACTGCCACTTTTGTGCCCATACAGCTGGCATCAGAGAGGCCCATATCTTCGTAGAAGGAGAGGTCAACGAAGGGAGTCAGTACCATTACTACATTGAAAATCAGGTGACTAAAAGTGTGTCAGTAAAACAGTTCTGTAGGTTCTCTCTGGGTAATGCATTTCATACAATGTCTCATGAAATTATGTACATGCCTGTTAGAAATGATGAATTCATGTAGTTATATTATTACAACAACAACAACAACATCGTTCCCCTTTATTTCGTTCGATCTGTACTTTCTCTTAGAGAGACCCACAGATTAAATAAAACCCTACCGAATATTCCCCGAAGATCTTACTTTTCATCCATAGAAAAATCTCTCATTTTAGTCCTACATACAATCAGGATCTTCATCCTCTTCACCTGTCATACAATCGCCGATCAATACTAAATGTGATTGAGAAGATTCCATTGGCGTTTTGTCACTGTTTAATACTGATGTATAGAAGTTTCCTTTTTTCCTGTAACTATTTCTGCTGTTTCTTTGTTTGATGTTATTGTGATGCTTATATATTGGTTCCTTATTGTGATTTATCTCTTGTTTTGGGTTTGTCTTTCTGTCTTTTTTGCTTTCGACAATTATTAACGGATGAATGGACGCCGTTCTTCTTAGAAACTACGATAAAACTCATTGCCCTAATGTTACTGATAAGAAGAACAGCCCCATCAATAAGGATCGCTGGGTTAGCTCTTTTACACTTAATTCTCAAAATAAAGATCCCAATGATAAAATGATGCCGTGGTCAATGTATCAAGCAATGTTTTACAATGTATGCCGATCTTGAATACCATCTGAGAGATAACATGATGTAATATAACATACAACATTTCGAACTGAAAAATGCAGCAGTGAAGTAAAGTGACGAATCTTACAGTCTGAACTTGCCCAGCATGGAAGTAAATTTTGATGTAAGAGATCTTCCTATCACATTAAAACTAACAACTAATAGAAGAACTATAGTTTTTATGGTTTTACTTCTGAGAGAAATAGGTTCTCCTTCGTCAGGATCCACTCCCTCATCCTTCCTTAATATAGAATGTTGAATCTGCTACTTAAGACATTCACTGTATTCACTGTGCTCATTGTTAAACATTGACTGCATACAGGTGGCACTCAGCGTGCCCTCAGAAGACGGGATGGACGTGTATTCAGCCTGTCAGTCTGGGGATTGTCTTCAGAGATCTCTTAGTCAGGTCCTAGGCAAACCCATGAACTAGTAAGTGTACTATCCTGTATCTGTAGATTACTTGATGTTACTATAATAATAATGATAATAAATTAAATGCAGGTGCAAGCTGTGAATATGTGTGGAAATGAAAATCATTCAAATATATATTATAAGGTTTTTCTCACCTTTATGATCAGACTGCAATCTTTGCTATTCTTTTTTATATTCGTTTTGTGTGTGTGTGTGAGTGTGTATGTGTGTGTGTGTATGTGTGTGCTTTTTTTAAAAATATAACAGCAACAATACTTTATAATAAAAGATAGAAAGCTGTTACACGTTTTTACATCATTATATTTAGAATACGGTAGTAATATTGAGGTCGCTTCATTTTAGCGGAGTTTTATTTCATTAAAATGAAACTGTTTTTTTTTTTTTAATTCTGAATCATTACGACAGTATGTCAACAAAAAAAACTTGTTCTCAATCGTAAGTTTCAACGTGACTGTACCACGACTGGGAGGAGGTTTTGGTGGCAAGATCATACATGCCTTCCAAGTGGGCACACTGGCTGCCTTGGCCTCGGAGGTCACTGGAAGGTGAGTAGGACTGAAGCAATCCTTCATGTAGATAACGCCATTTTTACCTCTTAAAGTGTCAACATGACAGCCGATTAATGAATTACAGTTCACCTCAAAGTGATATCAAATGAGCACCTTGTTGTAAGTGAGCTATATACCGTATGCAGTTTTCAAAGGAACCAAAAGGTAGTATGATGAGCGAGTCTTCCTCTTGATTCTCTCTTTGCACAGTTAAGGTTAGGAAAGCTCAGATATTGACTATTATGTAATGTATTCGGTAGTAAAGTAGACTTACCTGTATATCCATTGTACTCATTTGCACGAAAGGCAATAGCATAACGTGTGCATACAAATGTTGTCCATGGTAGTGTTATTTACAGTTGATTATTGCATAGTTTCTGTGCAACATTCTGTGACATAACATATAAAAAATTGATAAAGGTTGCGTATATATATATATATATATATATATGTAATTTAAAACGTAACACAAATGTAAAGGAATGCCTTCTACAGACCGGTGAGGCTGAACATTGACTTGAGCACCAACATGAAGTTCAATGCGAAGCGATTTCCAGTCAAAGCCAAATACAAGGTGAGGCATTCACTCTGTCCAAGAATTGTATTATGCTGGTGATGTATAGCATTTGATGGTCAATGTGTGAAAAACTGAAGAAATAGTATAATTAGAAATGAATATGTATCGCCGGCAAACTTCACTAAGTTAATAAGGAATTTAAAAAAAGATGTCTCTATTGGAACATTGAGAGAGAGAGAGAGAGAGAGAGAGAAGGGAGTGGGCGGAAGGGAGGGGGGTTAAGTTGTATTCGATATACAACATTACTGTCTGGTCAATTGATGTTGATTGGCCGACAGAATGAATGGCTCATTTATTTCTCATCTCTCATTGGTTTGTTTTCGTTTATTGATATATCTATATATATATATATATGTGTGTTTAATTTTTGTTTGTAAGATGAAATACAATGCTGCAACCAAGGCTTAAGGCCATAGTAATTATTATATGCCATTGTTTCACTTCATAAAAAAAAAATGTAATCTTTATCCATGAATCAATATATTTTAATTTTTTTTGCACTTTCCCCATGATAGCCGCAAAGTATTTCACTTGATTTGCTGTTTGATTCGCTTCATAGCTATACGCCTTATTTAGATATAAATGTATTCTATCATCATTTTGACACTGTCATATTTCAGGCCGGCTGTGACAAGAGTGGAAAGCTGAAGTTTATCCAGGTAGATATCTATGTGGATTCTGGTGTGAGACCAACACCTATGATCTTTGATCTGGTTCCCCTTTTGGATCAAGGTAGATTTTTTTCCTCTCCCTCTCTTTTTACAACTTGGAATGGGTACCCTAACGTTTTCTATAGTACTCCGTTTTTTTTAAGCTCTCCCGTATTAGTGCCTATTTTCCTTCAAAGTATGATGCCATATATACGATCGATATTTCGCTTTGTAAATTCTTGCTCCTTATCATTGCTTATTAGCTCCTACAAACGTTCATTGCTTTCTTTTTCTCTTTCTTTCTTTCTATTTTTTATTTTTTCTTCTTCTTTTCGTCTTTGTTTTTTTTTTTTTCTTGTTATTTTTTTGTCGTTGTTGCTCTTGCTGTTGCCTTCATGTGAACTTTATATTGTCTTAAACCACTGTCTTCTTTTGATACAAAATTTGTTTTGCCGTTGTTTAATTTATCTTTCTGTTTTATTATGTAGAATGCTTTCTCTTTGCTGTCAGACTGTAACTAAAAATCTCTCCTGGATTATCCTTTGTGGAAATGTGATATAAATTTAGCCGTGTTCGTTAAAGGCCTCCTAGTGATCATTCAACCATGTATATTTCTCAGTGAAATTTTAATTCAAAATTTGATTCGGTTATCTCTGTGATATCTTTGAATAGGCTACTATTGCCCGAACTGGAAGGTCAGGTTGATGCAGATGAAAACAAACAAACCAACTGGTGCTGCAACACGAGGACCAGGTCGGTAAATATGATTTTAGTGCCAAGGCCTCATTAAATTAATATTACCGTTGACAGGTGGCTGAAAGTGGAAAAGGTAACATAACATTCAAGTTTTGAGTGATGAAATTCGGTGATTTTCTCAGTTTCAAACTTAATTGTCTCTTAGTACTGGTCGAAATAGAAATAGAAATATTCTTTGATTTAGTGAAAGTTTCAAATGTTGAGGTGTACTAAAAGTTACTTTTGAGAGGGAAGACTGTCTTCAGAATTTTCCTCTCACTGGACAACAGTTACTGTGCACCATAGGATGGAATTTTCCAAAATCCTGACTAATTTACAATATGATTCTGGATTCCATATTTAGGATCAGTACCAGCATCCCTTATAATGGAAACCATCATGGAGCATTTGGCTAAGACGCTTAAACAACACCCCATCATGATCAAAGAAATAAATCTGTTCGAGGAGGGACAGGTAAGTGTTCTGTTGGTTTATAGCTAAGGGATCACCCAGATACCACTCCTGTTTCTGCCTTGAAATCAACTACAAATCGCCAACAGCGGCCGTATTGCCAAAAAATAGATTACATGTTACTCATACGCTTAAAGATAATTAACAGAGTTGGAGCCACACAGATCTATGAAATAAGTTGATAAAACGACGCTGGGAGCCATGTGGATAGTAGGGAGATTGTTTTGATAATCCATAAAAAAACGATAAAAAAGATACACTTGCACTGCTCACTACTGCAACAGTAAGAATATGACGACCTCTAGCATGAAACTGTATGGAGAGAGTAATTAAAAAGTCACAGAGATAAGTGTAGCAGCAGAAAAGTTACATTTTCTCAGTGAACTAAAATGAATAATGCCATTTCTCTTATATTCTTGTGTATAGACCGACATCGAAGGCGTCAAATTGACGTACTGTTCCTTGAAACGTCTGTGGCAAAGAGTGAAACAGACTGCCGGAGTCAATACTCGAATAGAGGATATTAATCGATTCAACAAGGTGAAAACATATTGTATCTCCGGTTGCATTATCTCACTCACGAGATTTCTTTTAGCAAATTGTGAGGGAAAAGTAAAAATAAGCATCAAGTGATTTCATAACTGATAATTTATTCATGGTAAAGGATTTTTGTCTGTCAGATTGATATTGATGGGCTATTTCTGTTCCTTAGAAAGAGATGACATCCGACCCCTACATACTTGTTGATGTTTATTATCATTATTTCATGTTCTTTTTTCTTTTTCAATTTTTTTTTTAGAATTTAAAAATAATAACAGTGACTTCAACGTTTATTTCTAAGGATCCTAGCAGAAAAACCCAATTTGCACAATTAATGATTAGCGCCAATTCCTGTCAGTTGAATGCGGTTCAAGAGGACATAATCATGAAAATAAAATAAATGCATCTTATTTAGGGAAAAAGGGGGAAATAATCTTTACTACCTCTTCACTTAGCATCATTATAAATTTTAACAAAATTAACGTCTTATTATTATTATATTATTATTACTATATTATTATTATTAGCATTTAATTTCTTCACAGAACAACCAATGGCGTAAACGTGGCATCACGATGTGCGCTGTCAAATACACCATGTTGTGGTTTGCTGCTGGATTCCCCACACATGTTTCCATTTTCGCTCTTGATGGATCGGTGACGGTGATGACAACAGGTGTTGAAATGGGACAAGGTCTGTTTATGAAGGTGAGTGATATTGTACATCTTTAATTTTGACTGTAGTGTGAACAAAATCACAAACACTATAAATGTCTCGGCAGATGGGGCCCCTAATCTTAGATTGGATACACGCATCCAGGAAAAGGAAAACTTCAAACTCCATTTTGTCTGGAAACTGGAGAGAAATGGGCTCCTTCAGTTCTAGTCTTCTAACACACGGTACATGACGACTTCCCGCCAAGAAACGCCCCAAAAACGCCTGGCATGGTTAATAATAGTTAATAAGAAAGAAGAAAAAACGCATTGTATATAAACATCTTGTAATTATGGTATTTTAATCTTAGTTTTACTCAGTTGTTGCCTTTTCTGTAAATGAACAGCAATTAGCTTCAATACTGCTGTCGTCGTTCTATGCCAGTCTTGAAAAATACAGAAAACTCTGTAAGCAGAGCTCTTTCAGCCAGTGTGGAGGAAAAATATTTGTTTTCTTTTGTTTGGTTGTTGTTGCAAGAAAGGGGATTGTGTTGCACGATTAGATAATTATAACCTTCACTAGGAAATAGTCTATAGAGACTATTGTAGGTAACATAGATGCCTGCGAGAATAGATCAGGCTGCTATCTGTACTGTTACAGTTTGCTCTTATTTGTTTATTTATTTATTTTTGTTTCGTTTTGCTCACATTAATATTTAAGCTTTATGCTATGAAGTTTATGTCGGAAACTCAGATTTATATGTTCACAAATCATGCTTTTTTTTTCTAAAATCTTCATTCATATAATTGTTTGCTTTAAATTTCAGGTGGCTCAAGCAGTGGCTGCTTCCCTCAAAGTACCCTTAGACAACGTGAAGGTGAGACCTATTCAGAACAATGTGTGTCCTAATGCACTTGTCACAGGCGCGAGCACATCCAGTGAGCGATGCGTTGGGGTAAGTAATCAACATGATGCAGTTCCTTATTACTGTAAATGCAGTAGAAACCTCTCTATTATTTTTTTTCCGCTGGACAGAGCTTAATTGTTGTTTTATGACACTTATGGTGCTGAAATATGTTGGTTTAGAGTGCTTGATCAGAAAAAAAACTCATTAATTCAAGCTAGTATGTACTTTTCTCAAATGGAAACATTAGTCCTACAAGAACTGCATCTTGAGAAGACAGACCAACTTGCATAAAGAAATAAACCTTGCTGCCGGATTTGATTTGAAAAATCATTGTAAAAGAGGCATGATCAAGTTCATTTCAATAGACATTATGAACTGAAAACACAGTCTCGAAACATGTCTCGTGTTTCAAAAAGTGTTTTCGTGTTTTTACAGTTCAAACTTTGTTTGACCAGGAGATAGCACGGTAGTATATCCCATGAAATGAATTTCGTTGAGAGAAAGGAAACATGTGCATTCTTTACGATCTTCGATTCTTGAGAAACTAACGGAATGTTTTATCAATGGTTCGTCGCAGTCAGCTTTGAGAGCTTGTGAAATCCTAAATGAGCGCTTGGCTCCCCTGCGTGAGAAGATGCCTGATGCTGACTGGAAAACCCTCGTCAATGCAGCCATGTGGGGAAATGTTGAACTACAGGTCAACAGCACGTAAGTATGGACAGTTATGACACCGAGGTTCGTTTACATTCTCGTTTACAGTCTGTGCTGAGACAGAGAAATGTAGGACAATAAGTAAAACTACAGGAAGGGATGTCGAAGTAAAAAAAAAAAAAAAAACAGTGGGCCTTTTATAAATAACTCTCCTGCGTCAAAAGATAGTTGAAGTTATTTAACCAAACTTTACTTCCGATTTGTCAAATTAGCTCAAGTTTATATAGACAAACAATTGTTTCTTAACTTCTTTGATACTTGAAGAAGAATGATAGGACAAACCTCGGCATTTGCCTGAGTTGATGAAACACAGAGTAACGTGGCAATTCACCATGTTTCTGCATCATAGAAAAATACACTTATTTGGGATCAAAGGTTATGTGGGTGTATAACATCTCATTATACTCATTCTTCATTGTATACGATATTTGTTTTAAGATCGACTTGGGGAGAAATAATGCTCCTCCAAAATATTAATAACATTATGTATTTCTGCCACTGACGCGGTTTTGTTATTCCCTGTCAGTGTATCACTCCCGTTATAATAATCATAGCGCCAATAGCTTGAACTGACAAATGCAATCAGTATAATCTCTTCTGATGTTGCACTCCAGACATTTCTCAAACCTACCGTCCACTGTGGCATACGCCACCTACATGGCTGGTGCTGTGGAGACAGAGGTCGATGTCCTGACTGGAGAGTACCAGGTTCGCAGAGTGGACATCATGGCGGACTTTGGGGAGAGGTGAAATAACCATTTGCTGCATTTCTGTAAACAAACTTCAAATTTTAAAGATTTCCTGTTAAAAAAAGTAACTTGTGACCATTTTGTTTGCTTGTTTGTTGTTATTGTTGTAGGTGTTGTAAAATTTGCTTCTGTTTGTCTCAACAATTTATTTTCCACCTGCTTTCGTTATAGCAAGTACAGTTGAAATGAAAAGTAATAGCAGAATTTTTGGAACAGTCTAATGATTTATGTTTTATTTTATCCAGTGCAGATTGCAAATGGATTGAAAGTTATCGTGATTTAGTTTATAATGGGATATTGACAATAGATGTCAATTATTTTTCTCAGTCTCTTGTTTCTTGTCGTTCTTGTTCTGGAATAAATCTGGATAAAAACATAAATATATGTGTTTTTTTTAAATCTCAAGTGCCATTTGCATGTTTTCTCTGCTTGGCTCACTTTATATTTATTGTCTATCTCAACATGAGTTAAAAATAAAATGTTTCAAATTATTGTGTATGGAGTTTGTTTATCTCCTGACAGCTTTTGATTATTCAGTTAAATTGCCTTTTTAGTAGAACTCTAAAACCCATCAATGTTTTTGATTAATTTCACTTGTAGTATGAACCCCACCGTGGACATCGGTCAGATTGAGGGAGCTTTTGTGATGGGTCTGGGCGCCTACCTCTCTGAGGACATTATATACGATCAGAAGACTGGGGCTGTCTTAAATGATGGCACTTGGGTAAGATCATCACAGATAATATACATTACTTGGCCAGCATTCTGATCAGATTTACTAACAGTGGGCAGGTTTACGTGACTAATAGATAAATTGTTTATTCAGCTTAAATTTTTCATAGTGATGTATGACTATTCGTCCCAGCCTGTATATGTAATTTAAAGAGGAAAAAAGAGAGAGAAAGAAAGAAAGAATACGGAAGAAAAAGAAAGAAAGAAAGACATAAAAAAGAAACAAGAAAGAACAAAAGAAAGAAAGAATACGGAAGAAAAAGAAAGAAAGAAAGACATAAAAAAGAAACAAGAAAGAACAAAAGAAAGAATGAAAAAGAGAAAGAAAAGAAAAGGTAAAAAATTATTCACTTATATAACGCTTGTGAAATTGCTTATTACTTATAAGAATAGTATAGTGATGCTCTCTAATAACATGAAATATGCTTAGAGAAAGGTTGTATGTCTTTAAAAGTTTATCTTTCGGTTATTCCAGGAGTACAAACCCCCAACAACCAAGGACATTCCTATTGACTGGAGAATACATCTCCTCCCCGACGCTCCAAATCCAAACGGAGTTCTATCGTCCAAAGGTAGTATCACTGTTATGTCGAATGCTTTACTGCCCTATCCGACACCTTATGGAATCATTCTCTTTATACATTTTTTTTTCATAGTAGTTAATGTCAGAACCACATTTGTCAAAATCGAATGAATGCACTTCATATGACTCTTGTGCACAGCATTGCTCGAGTCAATAATTTCACAATCATGAAGATGATGATGATGAATTACCCCCAGCACGATGCTTTCACTGAATGTAGTGTCACTCATACCTGGTCACACAGATTTTTAGTGTATTGAAGGACATTAAATTTTATTTACTCAAATTCTGGTAACAATATTTGTCACGCTAATTCCAACAAACTTAAAGTTCTGATAAATATTAAGCAGTGTTCACTATGAAGATCTTTCTTTTAATTAAGACTTAAGCGGACAAAAAAAAAAATATGCATTATTCACGGTAATAATCCTTGAGTATTAATAAATGTGAAGAAGTGAACAAACGAAAATTAAATCATGTATTTGTGGAACAGCACTTGCCCGGATAGGAAATTAGAGTTTCAGCCCATTTAATGACTCTGAGAAAAGGAGGTGTCCAATAAAATTGCTGCATTCTTTCCTTCTTTCCTGATTTTTAATTTTTGTGGTCGCTCATCAATTTTTTTTTTTTTTTTTAGATAAGGTATGCGCTATATAATTGTGATTTATTGTTATTAAAATGCTATGTATCCCTAATTACCTTTTCCATCGAAATTGAATGAAAGGAATTTAATTTGATTCATTGTACAGCCGTGGGCGAACCTCCCATTGGATTGGCAGTGGGTGCCTTGCTGTCCATCAAGAATGGTATAGAATGTGTCAAGGAAGATTTGACTGGAAACAGGGAATTCCTGCCTGTTGGTAAGATCTCTATATCACACTTAAGTTGATGGCACTGTCTTAGTTGTATTGGGCATCCAAGATTCTTGTATTATCACAGTAGACCCATGACTTTGCTTGTATCACAGTAATGACTGTTATGTTAGCGGTATTGCTCTTCATATGTTGGGTAAAAAAAAATGTCAGTAGCTTTCCATGACAGGATTTTTTTTCGTCACTTTACTTTTTATAAACATAATTTATCCATGGTTGCCTTTTTCGTAATTTGTTTTTTAAAATGCTTAACACTGGTAGAGTGGACCAATAAGCCCGCCGAGTCCCTGGTAACTATCATATAATAAAGCTCCGTCTTATCTATTGGGCCGTCGGACTCGGGATCTGAAGTTCCGGGTTCGAATCCTGACAGGTCCCGACATTTTTTCCTTGGGAAAGACAATTTACACACATTTCCTGACTCCACCCAGGTTTGAATGGGTACCCGACTATAGACAGTGATT
>JBCEWB010097596.1:0-28328 GCA_039654565.1 Peronia peronii
AATAAAATAAAACATTGAACAGACTTTACTACAAACAAACAAAAAAATTCATGGCCAGCTAAAAAAAATATAAAAAATTGGCAGGAGCTAAGAAGCCTGTTATTCTATTTGACATAAAATTTGCCATCGCTCTTTTTTTTTTTTTGCACAGATGAACATAGAAGTCAGTCCAATGTTCAATGAGATATTAATACATTATTATGTTTCATTTTCAGTCTATACAATTGTTTGAAATTACTCAACCTGATCAATAATTATGCTTTAACTTTAATGACTACTGTACTGAAGAATAAGGATAAGAAAATAAAAGATAACTTCAATTAAACTGAAAAACATCACTGTCATTCCACAATCATCTAAGTCATTTTTTTTTTCAGTTTTTCTATTATGATGCTATCTACAAAAGGAGATAGTTTTGACCAGTCCTAATACTTCTCCCAATTTGCCAGATACAAAGGGTATTGAACAAACAGTGCCCAGAAGAAAAAACTAATCCCTTTACTTCTTGTCCTTTGACAGATTGATCATGAACAAATTTGATAAAATTATTACAATAAGAAGGAAACATTTTCCTAATATCATGAATTTTTCATAATGTAAGTTTGAAGCAAAGAGCACAAAAATGACTTTTTTTTCTTTACAATGCTTGTTCGATACCACATGTCTGACAAAGGGAAGTAACAGCACAACTATGCAAGTAACCTGATTACAAAAAGTTTGCCACAGTGCTTTTACCATATTTCAGTCGTTCTTGACCACGCAACAGCCTTACCCTACAAGCCTTTTATCCCCAAAACAATCTCTGTCGTGTTTTCTCAAAACAGTAAAAAATGACCACTGTAGAATGACCGTGATGATCTAGAGAAAATATTAAGCTATGTGGTGAGGATGTACCAGTCATCTAATGGAGCAGAACAACTGACACTGAGATGAACCCACCTGGTCAGGGCAATCAAAAAATAACACTCGTTTCACATCGGCAACCTTATCCATTTCCTTGTTCCAACCATCCAAGTTGTTTCTGTTTCGTGGGAAACCATCAATCAGAAAATTGTTCTTGGGACTATTCTCCATCTCCTGAAATTTTACAATTTCACATTTCCACTGAAACAGCAAGTTTTCATCACTATACAGAATATCATTTGACATGGCATAAACATAATAAAACTTCCAATTTCACAAATGCATGAGTATTCTTATTAACTCTTTAACTACTTTACAGCTACCAAAAGTATGACAAAAGTCCAACAATCCATCTCTCATGTATGGAAAAATGTCCATAGTATGCCCACCCAATCATCCCTTCTTCTCTGCTGATCCGACATTCTGAGCCCTGCCAGTGTTTTGCATCGACATCAGTCTTTTGACAGATGCCGCAAACTAATGATTGGCAGATGAGGTACCAATGAGAACCCAAATCAAGCATGTTTGTTCATATAACAATTAGTAACAGTGAATAATAGTCAATGCTTGTGATTGCCTGTAAGAAAGTAGAGACAAATGTTGGCTGGCTCGTGCACGGTGGGCAGGACTAAGTGCAGGTGAGGTGTTAGCAGTGGATGGAGCAAGGGCACTGACCATATTGCTGAAGCTTAGCACAGGACTGCAAAACTGGTATAACAACAGTGAAGCAGTTAATGCTAGTTAAATTGATAGGTCTTTCAAATAATGATGACAACTCCCCCTCCCCCCCCCAAACCTCCCCCAAGCATTATGAACCCTTACTCCATGAATAGTTCTGGAATAAATAATGCAGATACAAGCTGCCTCAAAGATGGAGAGAACAGAAATACTTTAAACAAATAAACCTGACACTGTTAGTTGCACACCATGGCATTGCCACTTATTTCTGCCATGACAATGGAGGGTCAGTCTGCAGCTGCAAATGATCAGCCCAAAAATAAAAAAAATATAACAAATAAGAACAAAACTGACCTATTGTAATGTATGTAATTCTTCGAAGGTCAGTGGAGAACCAGTGAAATTCATGGGATAGAAAGCAGAACTACAGCAAAGTCTTCCTCATGAACATTATACTAGCAATGTCAATCCAAAATTAACAGTTTGAAATATTAAGAAAGTAATGTTACTGAGGTGTAGAGCATGGTGTGGTGATTTTAGAACTTTTTGAATTTTCAAAATCAGTTGGTAAATAACAATTCTATGAATATATTTAGCATGCAATTTTCTGCCCTTTTTGGTCATTTTTAGGAGACATTTATATAGGGAAAAAACTACAACGCCACGGTACCAAAAATACACAGAATTTCAAGGAATCATTCAATAAAAAGGCTACTGTTGGTGTAAAATTATGAAATTTTGCATATACATATGCATTTTTTCACGAGGAATTTGATGAAACCATCAAAAACATTCATCGGTGCATATTTTTTTAGCTAATTAGCATAAATTAGCATATTTTATTACAGAAGCATCAAATATGTTCAGAAACATTGAATTTTCATGTGACAGAAAAACAATACTAGATCTGTTGTTATAATATTACGTTACTATTTAGGCAAGCTACTTTTCCATTCAGAAATACCATTAAAGGTGAATATTTTATTAGCTAATTAGCATAAAGTTGCATAAATTACTTGAACGATCTGATACCTTCAAATACATATATTTGCCCATTCTTCTTTAAACACACATTATATAAACATGTACGTACTAGAATTCAAAGAAATCATCAAGAACAGTGACAGATAAATACTTAAAAGGTTAATTAGCATAAATTGGCATATAATCCAATAAGAACACAACAAAAAAGAGCCCTAAGAATTTTTCATGACAAAACAAGTCATTGTTATCACATACTATGATACTTCACATCATATGGAAAAATATTTTGCCACATAAAATGGTGCTGACAAATATTCTATTGGCTGATTAGCATAAATTTGTATAAATTATCGCAGTGATGAGGACACTTACGAAAATAAATTGAAAGGTTTTCACATCGGTGTTTATAAAAACGTGTGTTTTAAAACTGACAAATATTTTCACAGGACTGAGATTCGAATATTAACCAGCATGAAAAATGTTTCTCTGATGCTAAACAAAAAAGCCAAAACCAAAACAATTTACAGCAAATACAACAAAATAATTAGATCTGTAGTGTATCTGATCTCTTTCAGCTGTGAGTGCTTTGCAACGATTTCCCAGTCATTTGCATTGTTGCATTCTCCTTGCACTATAAACAGACTATCACATTTCCGCTCAGCCAATGAAACCCCGCGAACAAAGACATCCTTTAATAGGTCAGTGACGTCATAGTGGCGATCTCCTACCTGGAGCAGAGCCAGCCGATAAGCGTCTCGCCGATTCCGATTTTAAATTTTGGTCAAGTTCGATGGCTTCATAAATGCATTCAAACAAAGGGCACAGGTATGAATCATACATAGAAATAAACATCAGCACACCTGCTGTCGTGCAAAACAATCTCTGCAAGTGGCGCGTGTCTAGTTTCCAAATGGCAGGTTGTCAACTTTATCCACCTCGTACTCAACTAATAATAGCTCTACCGGAAACTTTTTGATACTGACATGTCAAGCTACATCAGCTGCAATTGGTTGAAAAATTTCATGCCCGTCCAATGAGAGATAAGAACACAAATGAGTTTGAAAGAGAGGTAGCCGCGAATTCCCGATCCCGCTCGGCGGCCGCTGAGGGAGATCCTGTGGTGGCGAGTAGAAAACGCGTTTCCAGATCGATTTCTGAACTACTTCAAAGCGTAGACCCGCGGAATTACAACCAATCGATAGCATTTTTATTCCTCTTTCACGTGATATATGTTTTGGAATAATTTATCAACATTTAATAAGTCTGTGGGCTGATTTTCGAACTTAGGTCATCCGAGCTCAGACTTAGCACGAGAGCACAGTACTGCGGCCGCCAGCTCCCGAGCTCGATTGACAATGCTACATTACACATCCCATTAATTTGAAGCTGTCACTGCTATTGTCAATAATACATTTTCCTCACCACATATCACAAGGGAACGTATACTCTGATGAAAACGCAACAGTCAATAATTGCATGTGGTTATGATCTAAAAAACCCAGATAAGAATCTGTTTAAAATAATTCAAGTTGCTCAGCAATATTTCAGCCATATCCATGCACAAATAAATTTATATATTATATATATTATCTTATGCTAAAAAAAAAAGAAAGAGAAAGAAAGAACATTGTAAATCAAAAGCTAATTCTTACCCTTCGTAGTAAGGAGCATGTAATTTCTACCGGCACAATTGAACCATCCTTCAAATGTTTTTCTATAATTTCACCGTACTGAGAGCCGGGTGACTGACGCTCCTGACGCAACAATTCCCCAGCTGACAAATGCTGGAAACCAAATGACTGGGGAAAAAATAAAATCACACTTCAGTATGAAATGAAATATTCTCCTCTACGGATGTGACTGGAGCAATTCATAGACTTTGTCCTAGAAGTGATAAGCTCTCAATCAAACTCTTGCATCTGAAATAACCAGTTGTCATGTCGAGTCCTGATATTTCAAGAAACAATCCTCAAAAAAAGATTGCAAACTAAAAAGTACTGTCTGGTCCACAAATAAGAATGATATAAATGGAAATATTCAAAAGCTCTTATGACCAAATTAAGAAACAGCACATTTATATCATTTCTTGACATCCAGCTTTCCCCTTCATTAACACAGAGAAATCTAAAACCCAGAACAATGTTATACCAAATGCAAAGGAAAAGAAATCATGTGACTAGCTGTAGTTATAATCGTATCATGAAAAGCTATTATAATACTGAATTCTATGTATTTTTTTAACACAGAGAATGCTGGTTTCATTCATGCTAAGGCACTCCCTGAATCTTTACGTGATGGCTGAAGTACATTTACCTCTTCAATTCTTTCACACTGGGTACCTTTCCCAGCTCCTGGGCCTCCCAGAACAAACACAACACTGTACTTGCTGCCTGACATTGTTGTACAGGATGAAACTATGAGACGGCTGCTAGAAAGATTCAAAGTCTTCACAAATGAAGTGATAACTTTCTTCTGACTGCTGGTGGAGCGCAGAACAGCTCCAAATCGATATGCAAGAAGCGTCAGCTTGACTAGGAGCTATAAATGGAAATAAGACAACAGCATAATTTTGAAGACAAAAGTAGAATAACTAGGTTCTAATTCTTTAACCTTTGCTTACACGGAGAAGATGCATGAAATTACTAGCAATCCTTTCTTTCTTGAAATAAAAAGAAGTAAGTACCTGTAGATAACTACATATTTAAAAAAAAAAAAATCTCACATGGAGGTATTTTAATTTTAAGTTTTTTATTCCCCAATTTCCTCATTGTTGAAATTTCACATAGTTATTACTCCTGATCTGATTTTCTCGGTGAGATTCTCATTTTACCTGTGTCATGACAGTTAAATATACAATTTATGGCAATGAAATTTAAAATATCAAGTCTTGTTCTGGACCTCTTTTGGAACATGGGCTTGATTATTTTTCCAGTATAATATTTGCGACAAAAACTCCAGTATGTTAGGAATGGTCTTCTTTTTCTCCTGATAATCATTAATATGCAGCGAAAATAAAACAAGTTTAAAATGCCAGTCAACATCAGTTTCGATACAGACTCCAGATCAACAAAAATCTATTTCTAGATCTAGACATTTCTATCTACTTTGAATCAGATGTAGACTCTACAGAAACATAAACTGAAATATTATACGTCAGTCCAAGATCTAGATCTAGTCTTGATCAGATCTAGAGTCTAGATCTAGACTTTTTCTGTCTTGATTAAAAAAAAAATATGTTAGCTCTATTATTACAGGTGAGACAAAGGTTGATAAACGCTCATCTCCAAATTACCAGACAACTTACTTTCAATTTCAGAGTCCCCCTATACTTACAGTATGCAGCACTCCCTCCCCCCACCATCTCCCCTGCTCCCCACTCACAGAGGATTCTTGGAAAGAAACAGAGAAACCGAAATTTAATAGGTTTGTGGATAGAATAGATCTAGATCTATCATGACATAGGACCCGTGGGTAAAGGAAGTGGGTCTAGATTCTATCTATTCACGCCCGCACTTGCTTACACACCTACTGCCTGTCGACCAAAACTGTCTAAGTCTATTTTGCCTGTTTTATCGCACAATATGGGCAGTAACAACTTTAACCTTTAGAGCCAATCCCCGAAATCAGTGACTCTCTTTAGCCTTTGTACCTGCCTGACACGACGTTCGTATTTTTGTTGCCCTGGCGAAAGGAAGGAAGTCGGGTGTGAAGTTGCCCAAATCGAGGCTAATATCCGCTCTTGCGCAGATCCTCACATGTTTTGATTGACGAGCGCTTGTTTTGACAATCGCTCTGATTCGGCGGAGTATTTCTATGCCTCCTCTTCAAAGGTATTTTATCTAAACAGAAGTCAGTTGGTTTATATCATTAAAGTTTGCTAAGTTTGCCATTTAGCCACAGACTTTATTCACCTTTACATTGGGCAATACAGGACTGAAATAAAAATACAACAAATTATTGTAACGTTGGGACGTGTTAGCGTCCTTATCAACCACTCGAATTGTAGAAAGATGTGAAATTAGGCATACGATTACAGTACTGTTGTTGCCCATGAAACGGCTCAATGAAATGAATTCAACACTTATTACCAGCAGTTTATATTTTTGTAAGTCAAGCCATCAAAGAGTCGGTGAGCTTCAAACGAATCACTTCAATCAAAGGTTCAAAAAGCAAGCTGAGGCGTGCACAGGAAGGGAGCAGCCATTTTCAAATTACGAATAACAATGATTTTCGCTTTATTTCAAATTATTTAGTGAACTGAACGGGACAAATATAGCTAGATCTCGATTAAAAATTTTTAGGTCAAGATCTAGCAAAAAGTCAAGCTATAGATGTGATATGAACATCAAGGCCTAGTCTACATAAAACCAGCCTCCTCACATTGGGGAAACATTGGCATCGAAACCAGATCTACAGATAATTGCATCTTAATGTTCCAACAACTGACACAGGTTTACTGATTACTCAGTGTTGCCCTCATTTGTCTTAGACTCGCACATTGTTAACATGTTCACAGTGTCCTTTCATAAAATTATTTAATTATTAAGGCAGCTGCATTTTTAGCACTCTTTCACTGGCCAGTGTATATCAATTATTTATATATATATAAATATGTTTTTTTTTCAGTAATTGTCAAGATAAAACCTGAACTTTCATACATGAAAATCCTCCCAAAATCTCTAGTTTACATCTATATTTAAAATATATTTTTTCTGACTTTATTGCATGAGAAAAAGAAATTGTGTACATGTATTACAGTAGTGAGAGGAGTGTGACCTGAACATTAATTTGCCTGAGCACCATAGGACCACTGAAGTGGAGGAATGCCATCTTACTGAAGTATAGAAAATAAATTGCCCAAGAGCTAAACTGCACAGTAATATTTGAGACACGACACGATCAAATCAGGTGCTCGTCAAACTGAGGGACTGGAGAAATCACGTGTTTTTCAACAGTGAACGAATCTTAAGGCATTTCTTTTTTTTCTTCACAGAACCCTTCTATGTCAATGTAAAAATGCATTTCAGAGTTAAATTTGCTGAAATAGATTGAGAAAAGGCCCCAAAATTGCAGTTTTAACAAAGATTAATAAGGATTTACAAAAGTGATCGGCCATTTCCTCACTAAATTCAGCTGCAGCAACAGCTCACCCCCACTGTCGTTAATTGCAAATATCTCGATTTCTACTTAAGGCAAACATAAATTTTTTCACACACAGAAGGGGAAATGAATAAGCTTGACATTGGTCCCAAATAATTCCTTATGTTCAAAATTTGACGAGAGCCTGATTTCATTGGGTCGCATCTCATTTGATGTGAAAAGAATAGCTATAATACTTAAAATTTACCCCTAGAACAATTTTTTTTATATATATATATGTATACAGAATTTATACTTCGGGCTTGGGATACTCAGATGTCTTCCAGGCAACTGATAAACACATGATTGAAGTTTTGATACTGTCGATCTTGAATGTGATCATGTTATTTTTTTTTTCTCCAGGTCACCAAGTTCACATGAATCAAGGATATAAAATGTTTTCTAGCATAGGGCCCAATGGCCCACCGACTGACAGGTGAGAAAAACAATCTGAAAAGCAGTGAATGTCAGTTTGATTTATTTGATAGGAAAAAACAAATCTGTACAGTTGTATACATGAAGTTAGTGCTAAATCAGCTGCACAAGTCAGATTCTGTTACTGAGTGCAATAGTGAGAGCTGTATTGCAAGACATGGAATTATTATAGATCTAGTCATATGTGTATACATGTGACTGTAAATTGTGTAGCATTGCTCAGTTTTTGTTTTCATTATTTGTTTAACTGGGGTTTTTTTTGTTTTTTTTAAGAATACCTGCTTATTAGAATGCAATAGGACAAAATTGTGACAGTTTGGCAAAACATGAAGTCCAAATTTATAATGTTCATTGTCATGCTTCTGCAGACCCCCAGACAGCAGTGGAGTCTCCAGTTTTCCAAAGACAAAGTGCTGTCTATGGGACAATAACAGTGTTGGACCACCCACATGTTTGCATATTGGATATTACAGGTCAGTAAATGTGAGACAAGTACCATCAAATCCAGCTTCCTTTTTGACTTGGTTATAAATAAAATGCAGAAGTCATGGCCAAGTTAAGATAAATTGCGTGAAGAAATAAGAAGTAGCATTTTGTTTTTTATTTTGTTACAGAAGGCCCAAGGTTTGCATCCCAGAGAAAATCATAAGACTTGTGCAGCATCAATGTGAAAATTATGGTCAAACCAGCCACATGTTGATTGGATCCCTTGTCGTGGAAGATGGTAAGCGATGTTAAGTTGCAGTGTCATACAAAGAAGTTACTTCTCTTGCTATACTTTGAGATAAATCCAAAATGTAACTGACCATAATTTTTTTTATCACAAATTTTCAACTCAATCAAATGCACTTATTGCCAAAGTCGGCAGTGAAAATCGATGTTGGGGGTCAAAATTGTCGATTTTGTGTTCTAACAATATTTTTATTCTTTGACCTCTTATTGATAGTATGGAATGCATTTTGGGGTCAAAAGTTGATTGTGATGATCTGAAATTGTTGTTAATTCACAGTGAGGTAGATGCATAATTTTTTTTTTTTTTTTTTTTCTCTGATCAAACTGCCTTCATTTCATAGTCCAAACTCAACTTTGCATCAGCTAGAACCCTTCAAATTTACTATTGGTACAAAATCTGACCTCTTTCCTCTCAGCCAATGGTAATCTTTCCTCCTTCAATGTAATTTTCCATGCCCAAACACCAATTCATTTTCATAGGGTTATTCTATTCTCCATATATATACATGGAATGATCATGCATGACCTGTGTGCTCGTGGGCCGTGCATTGGTCGGCAAGCGAAGGTTGACTGTCTCTATTGGCTCGATGTGAGCAACTAATGCAGTTCAAAGGTCATTTCTACTTGTAAACTATACCATGCTGAATGTTATGCTGTTTAGTGTCTTCGTGTTGTTAGTGTTAGAAAAACAAACTAAGAGGCAGGCTGTCAGGAAGAACACAAGAACCAGAAGGCAGAGAGAACTGGAAGAACCGGAAGGGGATTCTAGCCATGTTCTTGGTGGATTCTGATGGGAATAATCACCATGGACAGACATTATAATGGGAAAAGAGACTAACACTCACTGTACTTGAAGAAAATTGCGATTTACTCAAAATGTGCTTTCATTGCAATAAAACTCAAATTTTGTCAAATCTATCCATGAGATTTATTGAAACTTACAGGAAGTGTGCAGCAACATAAGATAAAGATTTTGTCAGATGTGTTTTTCAAAATTGGAGAAAGTTTTTTTCCACAATTTTTTCCTCTCAAAAATAAAAATTTGCATATAGTGGAATTTTTAAAAAATAGCAATAAATACATTTTACAAAATATAAAAAAAACGATCGGATAAAATCTTTATATTGGATGAAAAAATGCTTTTGTGAAATTTGGTGGTTTTGTGACTGATAGTTGATGTGAAATTTTGATTGAAAAGTAGGGGGAAAATCCAAAATGGCGGCTGTTTTCATGCATTTCCATGGCAACCATGAACATTTTACACAAAAAACTATCCCAGGATAAATGAGGGACATACTTCCAATACATTCATAGTATTAAAACAGTGTGCAACTCAAAAATGTGGATTTTGGCTTTCATTGCTGACCTTGGCCTTAAAAGTACAAGAAAATGTAGGGTTCTCCCATTTGGGTATTCCTGCGTTTCTTTATAATTTGTAGAAGAGTTTTAAAAATTCAGTTATATTTCTTTGTATGTGACTTTACACCAAAATGTACCTGAGATTTTTTTATTTTCATATTTTTTATTTGCACATTCAGATAGCGAGGGTGTTCAGTTTCAAGTCGATAGACTAGACACTCGATCTAAAATTCCTTCTGATGGCTCTGGATTGGCTCCAGGGGACATGCTGATACCTATTGAGGTGAGAACTAGACTAAGAGATAAGATGTTATTCCTTGAATGTCATCTGGCTGTCTGAACTTAGAAGACGTCATCTATCACCATCCCTAAATGAACCTGCTATGAAAAGAGTTTTCTCCGTCTTTGTACCATAATATTTAGATTATTGCAAGTGTCCTGTGACAGGATTGCTTGAGGATAGGCTTGTTAAACTTCAAAAAGTACAGAACAAAGCAGCCTGCTTAGTGTTTTGAACCTCAAGATATCACCATAGCACTCCTCAGATCACTACCTTGGTGACCATTAAAACCCAGGATTGAATACAAGGTGGTGACTGTCTGTTTTCGTGCTCACAAGTCTTTTGCACAAGCTTATATAGGAGATTAATTACGGCTGTGTGTATTCTTCAGAAACTTACAATCCAATAACGGTTACGGTTATTGTAAGCCTTTCAAATTCCTTAAGGTGGTTATCTTGGGCCTTACAATTTATGGGTGTTAGTCACCTTTCCATTCTTCATTCCTATATATTCATGTGAAAAAATAATAAACTTATGCAGAGCTTCTAATGTGGAATGCATTGTCTCCATGCATTCATAACTCTTCAAGTCCAGAATCATTTAGACATCAGTTTAAAACATACTTGTTCAACATGCATTTGTCTATGTAAGGTTTCCTTTTAACTTTTCACTTGAGACTGTTGTCAGTCATGCCTATATGCTATGTATATTTGGGTTGTATTACATTATGACGTATGAGAGCATATCTCGGATCATGCTTGTCTACCATGTTGTGATTGCATGCGCTGTTGTTCTTGTTTATGTTGATGCGTATTCTAGATGTGTGGTGTGGAACACTTAAATTCTGTAAAGGGCTTCGAGCCTTCGGGGATGAAATGCTTTACAAATGCTCTTTGTTATTATCTTTGTGCTGTAAGTTGACACAGTAAAGCATCTTATGTCAGAGATATATCTATGGTGTTTAAAGCTTAATGTCAGGCCCAGTAAATACAAACTTATCTGTGTATGAACGTCTCTACAATTTTGCATGTGACACTCTATGTAACAAGGCGGAAAAGATATTTTAGCAAAACTTACTGTAAAAATAGTGAGAAGGATTTTCAGGTTTTTAAAAAAAAATTTTTCTTTTTATGTGTTCCACAAAACAGATTAGATTCCTTTAACGTTATGGAAAATAACATTGTGTGAGTCCCTCTGAATAGGGTTTGTTACTGTGCAGTATTTTATCTTGAATGAAATTTTGTCTCCTTTCAGGTGACCAACAACACAACAAAGGAAAGGCTGGGATCAGTGGAAGACTATGCATGTGCCTTCAAGGTATTTTTCATTTATTCTTCACTACTATTTCATCATTTGTCTCATTTTATTGTTTGACAGCATTTTTTTTTTCTTTAATTTTTTTAAACAGAGTCAAACACCAATAGGTTACAAAATGGATTTGGAGAAAATATTGAATTGCAAGGAACGAGTTGATCAGAACTCCTTCACTTTAATCATTATGTCTGCCCATGTCAAATATTCCTGAATTGCCTTACTAGTTTTTGGTGTGTAAAAAACTGACTGTGATTCTTGTCAAGAATTTATAAATAATAATTCTATAAAGATGCATATTTATAAATATAATGAAAATTTTTTAAGCTGTCATTTACTCATCTTTTGAGCATTCTTTAATCAAAGTTAGATGGGTTTCGAGATAACCTCCACCAGGAGGAAAGACATATATAGAACGTAACTATCATGAGTCATTATTTTTCCTCGTGGATTCCAACATTTCCGCAGCGTCTTCAAGAACGGTGCTGCAGCAAGGACAGCATTGATCTATGCAGTTTCCTCTTGCTACGAGGCTGGGGATCGTTCTACAGCAATGCTCACTCATCTGTGGTGCACCTGGATTTTGATTTGGTGACTATGGAAACGGTGTTCAAAGCTACACCCATCACCCCTGTGCCTATAGTTTTGACAGCTCTCTCCAAAAACCTGGCAGGTCCCATGAGTCTCAGCCACATGCAGGGATCTCCAAAATCAGGGTACAATAACCTATTTTATTGTGTAGAAATTTCATATTTCAAATGTTTCAGCTTTTTTTTTTTTCTTCCTTCTGAAAATGTTCATCTTGTTAGCATGATACTATGGAATCTATAGGTCATTTTTGTTTGTTTGTTTATTCTTGTTGCTCATTATTCTGTTTATTTTTTCTTTTTATTCTTGTTTTAACAAATGCTCATGTTTAACTGTTTGTTGAATTTCTGGTTTATAGTGTTACCTTAGTGCCCTTGAATTCCTATAATTGTGGCAGTGTTTTCTAAATAACATTCAGTTTCTTATCAAATGTCAGATAAAGGCAAAGTAAAAATAACTTATAAGTGCATATTGTATCATGAATTCATATAATTTAATTCTTAGCTTTATATTTTCAGGTATCTGACAATGGATCATACCAGGAAACTGTTGCTCATATTGGAGTCAGATCCAAAGACTGCCACATTACCTATTGTGGGCATGTAAGTTGTTGCATAATTTTTTAACTGTAATGTCCAAACAGTTGTGGTTATTATTGCTGACATCATTCATCTTCAGTTCAAGTGCAGTATAAAAATTTATCAAATAAAAAGAAAAAATGTATCTTCAATTTATCAAATCAGTTGCTTTTTAAACTGAAGTTTGCATTACTAATGAGCTAATATTGTGAGAATTATCAGTTGTAATTAATTTCTAAGAAGGCAAGTTTCCTTCCTTGTCTCCATTCCATTTTAATTCACTTTTCACAGCTGGGTTTCTGGTGTAGAATTTCTCCAACATCCATTTGTTTGGGCTGCCTGTTTGAGATATATCCATACAACATATTTGCAAGACAGGTGAGAAACAAAGCTATCATTCAGTAAAAACTTTCCACAACCTGGCATCTTTTTAAATGTATCAGTGATATATTATATTCAGTTTTTAGCTCATCTTGCGATATAGGCCTTCATATACTTTCAATGTTTTGTTTTTGTTGTTAGGATTTATTTTTTTTCTAAGATGTTCTGTCAGATTATTATTTTTTCAAAACTTCATAGAATCCATTTGAAATTTGCTTTCTTTTGTCATTGAATTTCTGTATGCTTACTTTCTGGAAAAATTGCAAGATACATAGATCTACATGTATATTAACCAGAGTTTATTGTAGTACCAGTTTTACTATTACCAATACATGTTGGTTTATGGTACCATTTGTTGACAGGGTATGCAAGCCTCCTGAAGATTTTTTGCTGGTGTTGTACTCTCCTTTGCATTCACGTCCCGAGTTTTATCAGTGTTGTACAACAACAGGTGACTCCAGTCTCAGGTTCCAACTGTGCTCAGGTCATGAGGTCACAAACATAACAAAGGTCAGTTTCCTCAGCGTGAACATTTCTGAATGTGCTGATAGTTCTTGTCCCACAGATGTGTGAAGCATCGGTTGCATGAAATGAAATAGATTTTCATTTGCTTTCTGCGCAAAGTTCATTAGGTATTTTAACAATTCTTTTTGAATTTGTATGATGGTATACAAAGATTTGATTCAAATTTTTTTTAAATTTGTGATACATATTTCTATATTTGTCATTTATGAGCAATTCCATGTATGTGTGTTCTGTAGCAAAAAGTAACAGTTTGACAGTTTCATGTTTTTTTTATTCATGTTTAATCATCCTCATAATTTTGGGAGTTCTCCTTGGGTGGCTTAGCGTAAACTGCTGCAGATTAGAAATGGTTAAGGTCATATAAGTAACAGAGACATGATACCACATTGTTGCATAATCATGTGTAGAAAAATTTTGAATGTTAATTTAAACAATTTCGTCCTTTTCTCCAGACCTTATCTACACAAAATGACAATTTCACAGAGGTGGAAATGGCACCAGTTCAAGAGGGGGTGAAAATGGAAATGTTTGATGCTGCCAAGGCTAAACATGGTTTATCATTGTAAGAAAACATTTCTCTTGTCTTTTTGTTGTTGTAGTAGTACAATTCTAGCATTTCTGCTGTAATCAAATCCATAAAGTTAAAACCAGAAAAAAATAGAATTTTGTCAGTTAACAGCTCTGTCTTTCTCTTTTCTCCTGTCATCAAAAGATGAGATTAACTGTCGCAAAATTCAGTAGTAAATGTTCATCTTTTATTTGTTTTCTCTTAGAGATGTTTGTAGTGAGCAGACCATGGGATGGAGTGGTGCACTGGAGGACATTGAGCCTCGATCAGCACCAACACCACATATGGAGAAGGTGAGTGAGGATGATAGAAATATTGCCTTCATTCATCTTCATAATATTGTTGTAGGAAGATGATTAGTGCATTCAAAGAAATCAGACATCTTAGAGAAAAAAAAATTGTTCTTCAAGAAAAGAAAAAGAGGGGGGGGGGGGGCTTTGATGTGATAAAATCTCAAGGGTCAAAGACCAAGATATCCTTAAATTTATTTCAAGCTGTTTTGTTTTGAACAACGATGCTGAGGAATTTTTTTAATGGATATATTCCATTTATTGCAATGCACGAGGTACGTTTAATATTGCTGCGCCGAATTGGTTAAAATTTTGTTCAGTATTAATACTGGTAATAGTATGAACTAAAATCAGTGCTGGATCACAGCTAGCATTGTTGGCCACAGATTTTGTGCAGGCCTTGTTTATCATTGTGTGCAGCTCATCCTTGTTATAATAAAAATCTTTCTTCCAGGTCCCAGTCTTCCAGCCGATGGTTCCAGATGTCTCAATTTTATGGACAGAACCATCAGAGAACGTAACTCCTGGTGCTCCCATGACCAGACTTGCCCAACGGCTGCCCATGAGCCACTCATCACATCAGCCTCGCTACTGTCCACCACAGACCCAGTATGCTAAGGGAAGTCTAACACCTTCCTCACAGCCAAGAGTCCAACCTCAGCCTCCTCTTTCTCAGCAGTACTCACCACAGTATCAGACAGCCCGTAGTGCTCCATGTCAGAGCATCAGTTCCTGGCCTTCCCCACATTCTCAGAGCCAGGCACAAGGTAGCCATTATATGCCAGCTCAGAGAGCTGTTCCTATAAATGCTATGATTGGGTTGCCCGACAACACACAAGTCGTTGCTGGCAATAGCTGGCACCCCTCTCATCCTTCACTCCCTCTTGCATCAGCACCAATAGCCGGCAGATTCAATTGTAACGAACCACAGCAAAGATTTGACTCCTTACCCAGTTTACCAGTTCATCCATCTACACAACCTCATGCCCCCATCTATCCTGTCAGCCAAGCTGCCCTTGCTGTGGCAGGTAGAATTCCTGGTGCCATACAGTTTACCTCTCCACCAGTTAGTACAGGACCTTGCCAGCAGCCGTGTACTAGACCAAGACTAGACTCAGGTGTTGCTGCTGATCCAGGTCCAATCAGAACATGTTTACCTCAGCCAGTTTCTCAAAGTCTTCCCAGGCCGTCAGTTCTGGTACCTTACAACCAGCAAATTCCACCACCCCAATCAGGTACCAGTCCTTCCATACAGCAAGTCCAGACATTTCAGCAGTCCGTCCTTAGACCCCCAGCCAATCCAAAATATGGTGAGGCACTTAGAAGAGATGGCAACGTACAGAGAATCGTTCATCCTAATCCACCAGCCTCAGTTATGCCTAGAAACAGTTACACCCCCATGACATTTTTGAAAACAGTGATAGAAGAACCATCATTATCAAATGCATCACTTCAAAGTGAATCTGTAAGATCCAGTCCAACAGGGACTAGGAATTCACTAGAATTAAATAACTCAGTCACAGGTGCTGTGGTAGACGGGAGCACTGCAGGAACAGATAGCGCAAGCAGTAGTAATACAAACAGCAGTAGCCGATCTAGTGATGATGATAGTGGTCTGAGTATCACCCCTGAGAGAACAAACCCTTCACCTCCAGGACAAGATGGAGCAGGTTCAATTCCTGTACAACCAGCAGGAAATGTCCCTGGGCCTGCCGTGTCGCAGCTCGGTATGGATAACATCAATTGGGATCAAATTCCGCCAGAGATTCGAACCTTGCTGGTGCAGCAGAATGAGCAGCTGAAACAACTGCAGCAGCAGATACAAATGTTAATGCAGAACCAATCCCAGCAGTCTGTGCAGTCAGATCTGGCAACTCCACAAAATAACACTGCCAGCTCAAGTGGGTCATCTCCGACTGGTCACTCTCGGTCTATAGCGGTCAACACAACGACATTTGAATCTGAACCCGAGGAACAGCCCTTATTTCCTAAACATCTCTGTGATAGTAGATCTGTACAAACTAGCCCTGTGAAACTTGTTTCACCTCAAGATCATCCAAGGTCATCAGATGGTGGAAACATAATACGAATCAACCCTGCTGCACCTAAAGATACTCAAGGTGAGACTAACTTAGTCAAGCTTATTTTTATAGTTAATCCTCAGAATCTCACATATATGCATTTTTGGTGGTGGAGTCATTTTGTTATCAGGAAATAAAAAATATGTTCTAGAAACTTGTGATCGAAAAAGCATGAGCAACCTACAATTTACTTACAAAAATCAAATAAAAAGAAGGATCCCGTGAACAGATTTGGGTCACAACAAAAAAGATCTTTCATTTTGAAGTGTTTATTAAAAGTTAATTGATTCAAGTCAATGCATGGTTTCAGTGAAGCTATATTTGCAATATTTTTTGTATTTCGACCCTCAGTTTCCTTGAAAAAGTCAGCAAGAACTTTTTCTCTTTTTTGAAATTCTTTTAGCAGACATAGAAATTACCATGAGGAAAGGGATCAAATGCAACTCTTAGTTTTGCAAATTTCAGCCAGTCTTACCATTGAGAGCTCTTGAGCTGATGTGTTTGGAACCTACCTGTATTGTCACAGTCATTCCACACCCACCATGGCCTAAGTCAGTTTTAACTGTTTTGAGAAAATGGACCAAAACTGTTTGGCATAAAGGGGGCTTACAATACAATATATATTACTATAATTAGGGCGTATGACAATGAAATACTGTGCATAGTAGAAGCCTTATCGCAACATATATTGTAATTATATGTTGTTTGTGTAGTGGTGATTATGTCTTGCATTTTAATTCCAAATGGGATATATAGACGGTTATGCAAGGATCTCTTTCGATCTATGTTTTTTCCTAGTAAAATATGGACTAAGTAACTTACAATGAAATTGCATTCTGTCAAGACTTATTCTTACTCATAACTTGAATCTTTGATTGGTAAGGCCCAAATGTCTTCCTCTCTTCATTTTTTTCAGGCAGTACACCAAGGCTCAATAAGCAGAATCGACATCAGCCTCAGAATCGTCAAGCATTATGGAACGCCAAGTCAGGGGACACTGGTACAGTTTCTACAGTCATTGAGCCCATGTCCAAGGCTTTAGTCCCTGTGGGCAGCAAGTCTTTGGGAGAGATGTCGGAGGTGTATACTGATGAGGATGCCAGCCAGCGAGAACTTTTGGAGGGCCTGGATGGCATGCCTGTATACGAGCACACAATCAACACTGTGGTCTCCGAACTGATGGTGGATATGCCAGATTATGTCTCATCTGTGTGTGAAAGGTCAGTGACGTCACATAACTGTTCCTTTAGTCAATGTTTAATTTTGTCTGACAATGGGATCTTAGGTAATGTTAGGCTGGCAGGTTATTTTTGACTGTCAATAATAGGCAGATTTATCTCATATTATGATTGACTTAGATCATAAAAATGATGATCAGTGGCATCATGTGCTATTTCCTGTCTCCAATGGCAATAATTTCCACTGTATGCTCATAAAAGTCCTGATTATGAAAGTTGTTTTGTAACGTTTTAGTACATACAAAACTCCATATCTCATTTTTAGATGTTTGCAGTATCTGCTCTTCTTTTTCTTTGGCCATTTTGTCCATATCAAGAGATTGTCATCGCTGCAGTAATTTATACAACAGTTTCATCATTACAGATCACCAAGGGAGCAAAGTCCGACCAGTGTCAGTGACTGTTATGGTAATTCACAGGTAAGCTTATTAATTATACTTTGTCCATGCAAAAGAGTTATGATTTGTTTATTTGCTGAAAAGCCAGCCATGCTGACAACGTACCCAGCATTTCTTTCCAAAGAATCCTACAAAAATTAACCACTTCACTGCCATGTCATATTTCTAGTCCTGTGCTAAAGAGTAATGAAATGGTCTGTGTTACTCGCTCTGTCCATTTCTTTGCCCCATACACACTTAATCCCATGGACTGTTTGGGGAGCAATTTGGCCCATCATCCTCCACTTTCTCACAAGCAATCAGAAACACATAGACTGTTAATAAATATTACATGAAGAAGTAAACTGTACATTTCATATTGGCTTCTATTACTTCCTCACCTGCCAGTCATCAGCTTGCAGCACCTATCAAAAGATTTCACCTAGTGTTGCAAAACTGTTATCAGTGTTCGGAATATCAGATCAAACATGGGGAAAAGCGGTGTTTGGTGATAGGCTGAAAGAGGATGTAATAAGAACATTTTCCCACACATGAGAGATTGGTTTTTGGACATACCTCAATCAATGAGTAACAGTGAAATGACGTTTATAGGAAAAGGCATTTGTTGAACTGAAACTACAGACTGTTAATGTTTGTTCATACACAAAAAGTGTATTTTTTATTTGTTGTTTTGCTTTTTTTTATTTATTTATTTCTTGTATAGATAAGCAATTGATTTTTTTTCCTTTTTCTAAATGCCTAGAAACAGTTACACCCCCATGACATTTTTTAAAACAGTGATAGAAGAACCATCGTTATCAAATGCATCACTTCAAATGATGTTACTTCAATTCACTCCAATTGATACAAAGTTATTGCATATGCCAAATCCACTACAAAAAACCTCCTAGCCCTACAGACTGCAAGACTGGATTGTGTGTGAGAAAGCGTGAATGAATGTTACGCCACTCAGTGGACCCATATTTATTCACTTTTCCCCCAGATTATGGCGACTTCATACACATATCTTTAATGACAACATAACTGCTTTTGGCAAGCCTCTGACTGTTATCTGTTTCTATCCTCAGGATGATTCCTACTCCACAGTAGCAGAGGATGCCACAGATCCTAAGCAATACTACAACCAGCTTATGGTTAGTACATAGTTTCAAATAAGTTAAAATATTTCAGATTTTAAAATGGATAATCATCTGAGATATGTAGCAGTTCTGAGCCTGGCCAGGTTGTTTTCATTTGATATGGATATGCACTGGAATAAACAACAAAATAAATAAGTTTTTTTTTTTTTTTCTGTTTATAAGGCACTGTTTCAATATCATTGGACACAAACGTGAAGCAAATTTCGTGCATTTTGGTACATTTCAGTGTAAATGACACAGGATCAATATGCTTTGAGCTACACAATATGATTAGCAGATAGAACAATATAGCCATCTTCGTTGCGTATACAGAACTTTTCTTCAGAGCGGAAAGGAGCAACGTTTAATGAGAGACATTCCTTCCTCTCAACTAAAACTGCAAATTACTGGGCTTACAATAACTTCTATACTTTGAGCTATACCAGTAATTGCTTTTTTCCAATGGCTGGCTTGGAAATGGTTCTGATTTTTTTTTTTTTTCAATTTACATTCCAGAACAACATTCAGTTGTTTCTGACCAATAGTGGTAACCAAGATGGAGAACCAGTCAGTGAAGCAGTGATTCAAGCAGATGTTTCCCTGAACCAAACTGGTCCACAGTAAGTCATTCATTGTAATCATTATTTGGATATCAGTTAAGGTACCTGTGACTTTGCGGGATACATCTCAGTTGCAAGTTCTATTTATATCCTGCATTAATTACTTGTAACAAAAAATAGCTGTCTAGTAATAGTTTGGAATGCATATGACTTAATGTAAAGTGAAGAAAAAAATATTTGAAATTTTTTATTAGACTGTGAATTTCAGTACCTTGTAATGAAGGAGGGATCCACCTTAGATGTCCACCATGCATCATGTTAAGTCATAAAGCATGAGTGAAAATCATTTGCAAAATAACATTCATAGTGCTTTGGTGCAAAAAGCAGCTGGAACTTGACCTGAAACAGTTAGATGGTATGGGGCACATTTCAACTACAATTAGTACAGAAATACATGTTATAAGCTGTGTCAGAAATTTGTGTGCCATTTACTTTGGTTTGTTTTTATATTTTTACAGTCATGAATTTGTGTCTGAGAACTCTGGTGAGCCAATTAGCCATGTTCATGGTATGAGCTAGTGAAAATCTGACAGTACATTGTTTATACATTATAGTGAAAAACCTTGGACCAGTTCTGTCATAACATGTCACTACATACATTTTCTTTTCCAGACACGCTGACTCTGACAAGTCCACAGTAGTTCCCCACATCAACTATGTCTCCATGATTCTGGGCTGCGGCTCGGAGACTGGCCAGTCCATGGAGATTAATGCCATGGCCATGAAATATCTGAATGACGAACAGTTGACCCACTTGGCAAGACTGCGTCAGAAAGGTGCTTCGGATGGTCATCAATCAAGCTACACAACCAAAATACTACAACAGGTCATTAGAGGGCATTCGTCTGCAGCCTCCAATAGCCACACACCCGATGTTTCCACCTTCGGAATTTCTCCATGTGATATGACCATTGGCACTCGCAAGTACTTGGAGAAACATGGACTTTTAGGAAATGACACTCAGGGTCCTAACTTTTCCCCTGATTTGTCAGTATTAGACCAAATGTTCACCCTGAAAACAGACTTCAGTATGGCCACTTCAAGTGGTGATGCATTTACTCCTCATTTGACCTCACCCACCCGATCTGTCGGTTCCAATTCCAATTCCACAGGAGTAATCACACCAACATCTCAACCTAGGCACCAACCAGATCTACATGAGGTTACCCCACTCCAACCTGCAGTTAGAACTACAAAACCACAGCCGGTCAACGATGAGAACTGGCTTCCGAGCCCGATCAAAGGTGGACATTTTCCCAAAGATCTTGGGGCTTCACCAGATCTAAGAGCGCCAATGAGATATGGTAAATCAGAAAACAATAATTATAGACCTAGAATGAAAGATGGGCCTGGAAAAAATAATATTCTGGAAAATGCGAATGATAGTCCTAGAACAAATAAGAGAAATATTCTGCAAGAGATGGCACCGCAGAGGGGTAGGGTTTTAAGTCCAGAGCCTCAGAGTTCAACAACAACCTCTGCTACAGATCACGATGAAGAGAATATCTTGGATATAGAAATGTTGAAACAGATGCCAAAGTTGCTATAGAGTTAGTAATTGTCTTGACTGTTGATGTTATCCTTTGTGCCTATCAAGTTGTTTTGAATGAACAAATACTTGTATTTTTTTTGTAATGGTATTTTGAGTGCATGGGAGATTCAAAGAAAGAAACAGGTTTTTTTTTAAACAAATAAATAAAGCTCAATTATATTACTAAATCTTGTCTATAGAGCAGCTCAGTTAATTCGCTATACAGGTTGAGTGCCATTATTATTCAAATTCAAAGTTTATCCTCATAATGTACATGTTTTCAGTGTTGTTCTAATTTATTTCAAGTCACGTGCCAAATATTTAGTATTGTACAGATTATGCTCCACATTTATGTTGTGAGATATTGCTTTTTTCTTAAATTGTTGTGTTATAGCCTAGCAATAAAAGCTTCTGTTAGTGTTAGCATGTGGTGTCAAACATATATTAAGCGAGAATGATACCCCTCCCCTTCTCACACACCCTCCCTCCCCCCAGTCAAATGGAGTAACAATAAAAAAAATTACACTGGCATTATTTTTTAATTTGCTTAATATGTCTTACATTATTTTTCGATTTTGACAAATTTGAAATATGGTTAACAGTTTGCAGGAGAATAAAATGTTCAGTTTCTAAATTGGTGTGCAATCTGATTTCCTGATAAGTATCCCTTTCCTCCCCCATCCCCAACAAGTAATTCAAGTCTTCTATGAAATTGTAGTAAAAGGATAATGCATCCTTCAATATCTTACTTGGCTACTGCAAGCTCTGACTCTGAACCTGATAGTGTTGTAGACCAATGTTATTTAACAAGCTCGGTTTCATCTCTTGTCTTTGCAACTTTATGTTATTCATTTCATGGAATCTTATTTGCAGTATAAAATTATCATCGGCAAGATGACCCTCATTGATATAGATGTAACTTTCCTCTAGTCTTTTTCCTCTTCAACAAATGCCTTTTTGGCGGGGGGGAGGGGAGGGGGATTGTTTCAGGTTTTTTGTTTTCTTTCTTCTTTTTTTTTTTCCCTTAAGGTTATCAGTATTATTAATTTTTTTTGTTGTTTTTTTATTTTTAAGTTTGGTGAGAAATAGATCCATAGTCAGTTCTTTCCAGACTTTGTGTAGCATAACTCATTGAAGTCTTTGGAAGAAAAATATGTGCTTTTGGGTTGCTACTACCTTAAAGTTTCCTCATTACAGAAGCTCATCCTTGTTACACAATTGACAAAATCTTACCTATGTGGTGATATAGCTAGATTGCACAGGTGTTCATTCCTCATGTTCAGAACTGCACTGTATTTAAGGTGTTGATATAGAACCAGAATATCCTTGACCTGTACAGAATCAACAAATTCTTTTAGTATGGTAGTTGCACTGAGAAACATTTCCTAAATGCCCTGCTGGAAAGAGACACACTAGTTTTCCATAGATATTGCAAACACTTAGTCCCACATAAAATGTCATATTGAAAAAAATTGTACCGATATATCTAAATGTGCTTTTTCAAATTTTATCTGTAATGTACACCTACACTGTCCATGATTTTTGATAGTTCCAAATTGGTATGACTAGCCTTCTAATCACAAACAGCAATATGTATTATCTACCGAAAAAGAATTACATGGACTATAAGCTCTAAAAGAATTATTTTATTTTACAGGTCAATTTATGAGTAAAAATTTAACAGAATTATTAATATATCAAATTACTCTTTGCCATTCTTCTTACAAATGTCAAATACACATAGTTCAACTGTCAAAACAAGGGATTTGGTTTTCTTTCAATTGTTTAACAATTAACAACAGTGAAAGTTGACATTGGAACAATATAACAAAATAAGGATAGAGAGATGGGAGTTAAAACAGATGTAAGGACAGATAGAAAGTAATTCATCAAGTCCAGGACAGACTGATAGTAGCAACTTTTCTACATTTGAAGATTTTGGTGTTACAAACAACATGTGGATTGTTGTCTCCTTACCTGAAATCTGCTCAATGGATTCTTGGTTTGTATTTTGTTTATAAACCACATACTGCAAAATTGTTTGCAGTTGTTTATAAAGCCATTCATTTTCTTACATGTAGTGTCAAACATTGTCTTTTCCTAACAATTAGTAAATTATGTCTCATTTTCAATTGTGCCCTTCTCATGTTGAATTGTATACATGTACATAATGTCTTAATTTTGATTTGTGTTTTCAAGTAAAATAGTTCTTTCTTTTAAAATTGTATTGCAGTAGACTATTCCTCCTCTGCAGTCTTGCTCTGAGCACATATAGCTGAGAGGTACATTACTAATAATTATTCTAAAACTTAGGTTTTTATGATTTGATACAGTCAGACATTATGACAGTCTTCTGCCAAATTACTCATCTTTGCTAGGCATATGTTCTACAAAACAATTTAAATACTGTGAAGAAGGAACAAAAAAATGAATCAGTTTTGCTCTTGTTTTTCCAGTTTGTAATGCAATTATTGGAAAATTCTGAAAATTCACCATGCGTTGATGAAACCTTTTTTTTATTATAATAATTTTTTTCACTTTTTGTCTTTTATGTTTTCAAATAACTGGATTAAAAGTTATTTTTTTTCCCCTTCTTTACAATGCTTGCTTTATATTTTATGTGCCGGGCCTAGTATTTTTTAAGTAATCTGGTTGACTCAGAAAGTGGTTCATTCATATCTATAAATAATGTGCTGCGATGTGGCTGTGTTTGTTAGCATGAATGTGGTTATATGCAATATTCCTTCAGGGCATTGCCATGTTACAGTAATAGACTATATATTTATTATATGAATAATAAAGTCATGTATTTATTTCAGATTCTGGTTTCGATCTTTGTCTTTACAATACTATGTCAGGTCACTGCAAAACAAACTTTGTGAACTACTAATACTGTTAGAAATTGGCATCATGAATGACAAAGATTAGATCCACAGACATATATAATTCCAAACATTCATAACACCGTGTGTAAAATTTGAAGGTAAGCAAGGTACTGACAAAAGGAGTGTGTTCTCATGAACTGGCAAATCCATAATCTTGGGATTGATGCTGTCACAATATGTAGATCTATATGGAAACCTCAAGCTATATGATATGTGAAACTGGTCAAGAAATGGACAAAATGAACTTTCAACTGTAACTGGACAGTGTGGAAAATTTCATAGGCCTAGACCCATCTTGTATTTTTTCACCAATCCCATGGACAAAATTGCTACTACTGCTAATCTTTCATCTGAAATTTACTTTGGGACATTAATATTAGTCTCTACAATAGCCTACTGCATTTTTTTTTAGTACCATGTACTTTTTCTTTACAGTTCTTTGACTGCAGCTATCTATTTTGAAATTAATGAAATTGTGCGGACCTGCTGCAGGATATAATGTCACAAAGAATTAACTTTGTCAGAGAGCACAGACTGAACATTTAACAAAAGACAGAATATGTAAAACAAAAACATTAACAGTATATGTCGGTGTAAAAAAAACAACTCACAATTAATTTAAGCATGAAAGATCTCTTCCCATGAAACCAATATTCAAATAAGGTATGGTATCAAATCAGTCTGTAGTGATAAACAGTAAAATGGTGAAATAAACAAAAAACAAAGTAAATTACCAAAACTGCACTGAGTTTATGAAAGTCAAGCAAGGCACTGAAGAAACCTATTACACTTTTTATTCTCCATTTTCAAAAAAGACTCATTTTTTAAGCATGAGTCAATTATTTCTTCATTGGTTCCTTCAAGAGTTATCTGTGTGCTTCTATCTTGATTTTGTTTTTTCAAGATGTCATTCACGGTTATTTTTTTTTCCCCACAAATATGTGTATGTATACATGGTGTATATACATGTGTGTGTGTAATAATATCAGACATAAGGATATGATCCAAATATTCTGGTAAAATTATAGGATTATGTAATCAGCATCATCTAATCCATCACACGAACGCTTTGTTGAGTTTCGATTATGTTTCCCTGAATATACATCCCCTGTGCGTGGTTTACCTCTCTTCCGCACCATGGGTTTTGGACACTGGCTATCATCTTCTCCTGGATCTCGACAAAGTGCGGGTGGCGGACAATTAACGCAAGGTATCTTGGAGATATTTTTTTCCGCATTCTCACATGATTTGCAGGAATAATTATCTTTAACCTGTTTTTCATTCAGAGGTGGTGATGATTTCGGAGAAGCAGCCGGTGGACAGGGCTGCGGGGGTTCACACGGGGGCTGGGGACACGGCTCAAGACATTTGCTAGTCATGGAGCAAGACTCAGAATCATCATCATGATATTCAGCCATATCTTCATTGTCTTCAAATGCTGTGATCTGAGAGTTTTTGACACTATGGTTGTCTGGCATACAACATAACTTATCTACCTCAAGAGTGTTCGTTAGGTCCTTCCTCACTTTCCTCCGATGTAAAGATAGCATTACATAACTTCCTAGCCAGACCGTCCCCACGAATTTCACCCACCAGTCTATTTCTGACTCATCAGATGCCAAAGTATCACTACGCTGTCTCCGTTTTCCATCACCTAATGTAAAGATAGGGACATAGTCAGATTTTCATAGAAAATGAGTCAACAGAGGGAACATATAAAATAAAATTTTAAATGGCGGCTATGCATCGCTATGCATCACCTATGAAAGACAAGAACGCCTAAGGGAGTTCCAACATCAATATAATATTAGAGGATATGATGCCTATCATATAGCATACACATATGAGCGATTGCTGATTAAGTTATTCAGAATAAGTGATGATCACAAATTATGATTATAAAGATTTTTTTGCACAGTGCTCATGTGTGAATTTCAGTTGCTTGTATGGAAGAATTCACCAGACAGATGATATTTCTTGTTATGATACTGATAGTAAAGGACTGAAGAAGAAGTTTGAGAGACAGAAATATAAGTGCTATAAAAAGTCACAAGCAGGATTTCAAAAAAGACTGAAATTTTCAATGATTGAAAGAATTTCAACTATCACAGCTCCCGGCTAGGACTACTACATGTTTGTGGTACATAAATATATTGCTAGGACTGAACGTATGACAGAGATAGAAGGCTCCTCACACATACGTTTATGTACAATATTTTGAGGGTAATTCAAATTCTCATGATCTAGATTGCATTTATTATTCAATCCTTAACTCCTTTGACCACTTACGTATTCTCCCATCTACTTTGGCGAGAGAGTGGGGGACGGACGGGGTATTCTGGAGGTGATTTTTTGTCTAGGTTATTTTAACCTTTTCCATAGAATTACACATGTTTAGAACAAAGGAAAACAGAAAAAAAACAAAAAAAAACTATTTAGAACAGTTGCCATGGTAATTTCTCCCTTTTTTTCCCATAATAAACACCTGTTTTTCTCCAAAACTGACAAACACATTCATACGTTTTTTGACCTTGTGAAAATGATGTATGCCAAATTTGATTAGAGTTGGTTCAGAAATAAAAAATTGTGAACAAATAGCAAAACAGTGACCAAAAATCGGGTTTTCAGAAAAATGCGTTTTACATTATTTTTTAAGAGAAAAATAGACATGGAGAGTTATTTATTTGGCTTCTAGCCTCAGAACAGTCTTTTTTCACAAACTAGACCTCTCTCTATTGCTTCTATGTCTTTTTTTCTTAAATTTTCCTTGAGCCTCCTTACACCATATTCATGTAATTATAAAGGCCTCCATAGAGTCATTTCTGTGCTTTAGAGGGTCTCTAGGTGGCCTCTATGTCTTTGTCAAAACCAAGGGCGTCTTGACCTTTACTATTGGCAGTTAGTAAGAGTGATCACTCATTGTCCATCCCTGGCACTGGGGCTCAAGAAATTGCTAGAAGAGGTCATACTCAAGAGTTCTATGCATCCTTTGCCTGCATTTGCTGTATCTGGTCAAATAATGAAAATACATATGCAACAATCAGGGGGAGCCAAATCCTGGTTGACATTAGGCCGGATTTCCGTAGAATGACCATAAGTCAAATATGTCAGAATGGACATACATGTATCCACTTTTTATTTATATATTTCTATGTTCAGAAATGGTAGGAAATTGGAGAAAACAAAACCCGAAATCGCATTTTTTTTTTTTTGGCCCTTTAAGATTAAAGATCATAGTGTATTTAAACTGATACTGAGAACTGGCAGCATTCAGTTTCCATTTCACTGTGCCACGAGATCACGAATAAAGAGAACAGCACAAATAAAAAAATACTGAGAAAATACCTTATAATCTTTTATTTCCAGAGACACCATTTGCTTATGTCGTGAAAGCAATAAGTGGTGACTACAATTATGATCAAGTACTAGATCTACTGCAATCAAATTTCAAAGACATGCAAAGAGAAACTCCAAATCACATAATAATTAAATAGATTTATCAACAATCTGTAAACAAAGAGAAAGAAACAATCAAGTGAATAATAACTAACAAATATAAGCAATAGCAATGAAGGAACAATAAAATAATCCATTAGTTAATACATGCAGTACAAAGAAATGGGTTACAGTAAACTATTTAAAATTGTTCAGAATTGATCTTGTGACATTTAGACTGGATTATTTGCCATGGAAAATTCTAGACAAA
>JBCEWB010097597.1:0-12242 GCA_039654565.1 Peronia peronii
GGAAAACATCAAGTGAAGGCAGAGAGGCCAACAAACAAGACAGACTCACAGACAAACAGACAAACACACCGATACCACAGACTTGGCACGCAGTGATCGTCTGCACTAGATGGGGATGAGTAGGATGAGGAGGGGAGGGCGGGAAGGAGGAAATTATCACATGGTGATGACGAAGATGGTTATTTCATACAACTGGAGCTAAACAAACCACAGCTGACAATTCCCTGTCCTAATGTCCTCTACTATACTACGCAAACAAACAAACAAACAAATGATCATGTTCAGTCTGGGTTATGAAGAGGTGGGATGTAGGGGGAGGGGAGGTTGGGAGAAGTGGTCCTGTGTATCTCAGTCCTATCCTCTGTGGCTATCACTGTCCTCATGAGATGGTGCCCTTCCGCTTGACATTGCCTGCTCCTGTGTATGCAAACCCTGCGCTTGTGCTGTTGATGTTATCGCCACTGAGCGGCCCGCCCGGTCACAGCCAAGTTTGTGCGCGGGTCCCCTGGGACATCCACTGATACTCTGAGAGATGGCGTGATACTTCAGGCCAGAGGTCCGTACTTTGTGCTGGCTGGCGAGGAGTAGGCGGAGTGGCATGTGACCTCTGCCCTGTGTACTGGTCTGTGACACCATGGCTACGGTTGGGCCTAACCTGTTCTCATCAGTTGTTTCATTCAAGCATCATTTCTTTATATCCCCCCCACTCCCCCAAATCTCTTTCTCCACTATGTCATGTTTACCGCTAGACGACTAGACGACTCAGTCAGAAAGGGAGGGATCTGTACACATAGTTGGCTGTTACGGGAAAACTCTGATCAAACATCCAGAGACCGGGACTTAAGTTTTATTTGGGCCTTTCAATCCCCTGTGACGGAGATTATCAATCCCGAAAGTCCAGACAGTTTGCCCCCCCCCCCCCACACACACACTCTTCCGTTGCCCTCCTTTTCTTTTTTTTTTTTTTTTTTTTAAGAAGGAAGTAAAAGTGTAAACTGGATGTGTTTTCAAGACAGTTTTCCCCTAACACACATACACATACTTCATTAACAGTGTATAAAAAGCAGTCATTCCGCTGTTCCATATATGTTTGTGATTAATTAATGAGGGCGGTTTCATTGAAGTCCCACACTGTGCGAGGAGGGATTAGGAAAGCAGGATTCTACTGCACAGCTGGAGTGGACTCCACATAATAAATAATAGACATACTCATTATCAACCGTGGGAAACGCTGGCGTATCTGTGTCATGAAGGCGTGGCTGAGAAGTTACAAACCATGTTCACACGGAGTTCCATACTTTTGCCTCCGGCCCGCGAGCCCCTGGCCTGACGTGAGGTGGCGGCTGCCGTAAGTTGTGAATGGAATGGCCGGCCGCTCTCGTCTGCTGCTTGCACCAACCCCGCCAAATTGAAAAAGAAAGTTGTAGTAGGATAGCAAAGGCTGTGTCCGGCCGGAGAATGTGTCAAGGTTTGTGTACAACACAATCCGTGGCAGTGTGACCTACTGCACACAACAGTTGTCATGTTTGTGTTCGATAATATGGAGTATGACAGGACGGAGATCTGGCATGGATAGCAACTCCTCATTCTCACGGTAACGTCTCTCGACTGCTGGTGCCATCTTTTTCTTACCACATGTGCGAGCTTACAAACTGTGGACATGTCCAGGAAAGTTCCATCTTAAATTTGTTCACAATCAGAGATGTTTGTTGTTATAATTTTGTCTGTGATACTTTGGTCAGTGTTGGTGACTGTGAATCCCAGAGGATATTATGATCGTGGACCTATTTGTTTGTGTGTGTGTGTGTGTGTTTGAAACAGGACTAGATCTATTGTGTCAGTTCCAGGAAATTGTTGATCAGTTGGACAATGTGAGAGGTCAGTTCTCAGTTCTAGGCTAGATGGTTATTTCCCTGTTAGAGTTGAGTTGACCAATGGTCAGTTGGGTTGTACAAGAGATGTATCAGAGGGATAAGACATGAATTGTCAGGTCAGGGTGGGTGATTAGTGTCACTTGAAACAATTCCAGACATACGATTTACCCATGACACAGAACGGTCTAGATCTAGATTCTAGCATATTTAAAATCTGATCGCAAGTTTTGTTTGTTAATTGTCAGTCCCCGTGTATGAATCTAAAAGTCTGGAATGTCTTGCCACTGCTCAAACTTTTGTTCCTGTGGTTATCACTATATGGTGCACTGCTGCAGGGAGATTCTGTCACTTAACCCTCACTTCGCTCTCTCGTCCTCTGTCGTATTGCAGTGACTCGGTGTGTAGCAGGGGCGCAGATCTTATCACACCTATCGAGCACACGCTCGTACATTCTGGATCTAGATCTAGATCTATTTTTCGGCAACCCCACATAACTTGTGTCGCTGTGGGCGGACGATATCTGCTGTTATTGGATCTGCCATCACGGAACTAGTACAGAGAAAGACTTTACTTGGTTGGTCCCCCCCCCCCCCTCTTCCCCCTTCAGGGTCTATAACTATTCTGTCTTATCCTTAACCGTATCACTGAGATCCGGGCTGGAACTCACCCATTGCTAAGTGTGAAGCTGAAATATGCACGGACACTTAGGTTACTGTGATTTGTTTTTCTGTTTAACCTCGCCGTAGTGTCGAAATGGCACTACCTTCCATTTGCCGTCCCGGTACAAATGGCACATATCGATACTGCGATAATTATGCTTGATTACTTAAGGCTCTTAGGTTGTATTCCGTATACCAAATACATATATACATGACAATGTATTCATTTCATTCACGCTTTTCCAAGTGGAAAATATATCGAGTACGACTTTCCAGTTATCTAAGGGTGTGATTATGATTGTTCAGTTAAATTTTTTTTCAGCGCGTACTCCTTTTTTTTTCTTTATGTCTATGTGAAAGGGTCCAAACGCTTCTTAACTCTTTGGCTAGCTTAGAATGTACTGAAAGCTAATTCATGACAGGAAACGACAGAATATGCTGGTTCGTCTTTTGAGCACACATAGACCTGCTTAATATTATATTATATATTCACATATAAATATATGTTAAATATTTTATTCATAAGCTTAAACTTCCTCCTATACCTGGCTGGTTTTTCCTGCAAGAGACAGAGATCTACATGTACTGCAAGGAATGAGAGATGTGACGTAATCTCTCGGTCCGTTGTCAGTCTCAACCAGATAATTATGGAGGTGGGGGTGGGGGGGGGGGGGGGGAGGTGGGAGCTTCTGCGTGTATTGGTAAACTCTTTTTACTTTCTTTTTGTTTTTGTTCGTCATGCATAATAGTAAATAGTGTGGCATGACGAGACCGCTAGACCTACGCCATTTACGGCTGGTAGATCTTCTTATTAATTATGGATTACACATCACATTGTCACATGCTAAACTAAACAACTCAACACCAATAAATAATCAACCAAAAAAAGTTTATTAGTCATTTGAAACACTCAGACAAGGCCAAGACAGTCATAAGCTTATATCGGCAGTAGTTAATCTACATCATTTTGTCCGCGCAAATAGAGATAGTAGCAATCGCATCCATGTCGCTCAATAACTGGAAGGCAGTCATCGAGATGTGCCCGGTCCCCGTAGCAGAAACTGACGGGGACCGCAAGAAGAAGGTAGTGCCGAAATCTCGGCCATAGGACTGGCCTGGAGTCAATGGGGGACGGAAGTCAAGTACTGGGTTATTATCCCCATTCTATCGCTGCACATACGCATACACATACACACACACACACACACACACACACACTCATACTCACACACAACATGGTTTTTGTTAGACGTAGTCACACACATACATAAGTATGTTTCTGTTTCTCTCTCTTGCTCTTTTTTCTCTTTCTCTTTCTCTCTTTCTCGCTCTTTCTCTTTCTCTCTTTGTCTGTCTTTGTCTCTCTTTCTCTCTCTTTCTCCCTCTCTTTCTCTCTCTTTCTCTTTCTCTCTCTTTCTCTCTTTCTCTCTCTCTTTCTCCCTCTCTTTCTCTCTTTCTCCCTCTCATTCTCTCTCTTTCTCTCTCTCTTTTCTCTCTCTTTCTCTCTCTCTTTCTCTTTCTCTCTCTCTCTCTTTCTCCCTCTCTTTCTCTCTTTCTCCCTCTCTTTGAGTCTTTCTCTCGCTTTCTCTTTCACTCTCTCTCTCTTTCTCTCTCTCTCCCCCAGCTATAACACACACCCACTCCCTCTAACAGTTTCAGATCTAGACCAGGGTGTCCGGGCCCAGATTTGCCTGTATTCATGGAGATCTCGGGCCGGATGGGAGGAGGGCGGGGGTCAAAGGTCGGTGTCACACCTAGGCTGGTCAAATGATTCGGTTTTGTGTCAGCCCACACAAGGGATGAGATATGGTCAGTGGTCAGTTTATTGGTCAGTTAGTGGTCAGAGAATGGGGGATGTCGGGGGGGGGGAATAGACAGACAGACGGACAGAGAGAGACAGACCGATAGGTAGATGCACTGAATGGGATAGAGGGAGAGAGAGAATTCTCCCGCTCTGCTCTCTCTCTCTCTCTGTCTTAGCCAGCGTAATCTATGGCTCTCTCCCTTGTCTCTCTCTCTCTCTGGGCTCTCTATCTTTTGTATTCCCCTCCCCTTTCCCTCTGCATTTGCTTATCTCTCCCTATCTTTCCGTCTTAGTTCAGTCTGTCCCTCTATTTCTCTTCCTGCTGTCAGTCTCTCTATCTCTGCGCTTCTTTCCATGTCTGACGGAATGAGGAAGAGAGGGGTAGGGGCGGAAGGGGGAGGGGGGGGAGGGGTACCAGTGGTATGACCTTTGATGTTGTTGTTATCATCTGGATGTTGTTATTTGCAGTTGGTATGATCATTGGTGTAGTCGCAGTTGTTGTTGTTGTTGATGATGTTGTCTTCTGTCATAAATGTTTATTGAGGCATGACTCTCTGTCGTTGAGTACAGATCGGGCTGGGGAGGGGGGGGGGTGTTGGGGGCTCTTCTTTGTCTTCATCTTGTCTTGGCAGTTTTGCTGCTGTGTGTATATCAGTGTGTGTGCGTTGACCTGTGAGTCAGATGAGGGACGTAGGTCAGAGGTCAGCCTAGCCTAGCAGTGCCCATACCATGGACATTTTCCAGTGCCAAAGTCGAGTGGTTGAATGAGGAAATGAGAGAACAGAGAGATAGAGAGAGAGAGGGAGGAAGGGAGAGAATGAGAGGGAAAGAGAGAGAGGGAGAGAGAAGGAGAGGGAAAGAGAGAGAAAGAGAGGGAAACAGAGAGAGAGAGAAGGAGAGAGAAAGAGAATTAATGTCTGAAATGTTAAATAGATGACTTTAACAAAAAAAAAAAAAAGAAAAAATACGGTAAGTGGATTTTTTTTTTTGTGCTCATTAATGTTGATGTGCCCATGAAAGCGGCATCGCTAGGTGGACAAAGGCGTGGTCCAGCCAGAAATCTTGGCTTTGATGACCAGATGCCCGCCATAATGACGACAAATGAAATGCCCAACTGTTGTTACTTTGGCGCGCTCAGAGGTCACTTTGACATTTTCATGACAACATGACGTCACCTGACGCTCGAAGGGAAACGATCAGTATGAGCCTGGACGGTAACCAGAGGATGACATGGTGTCATTTACGGTTTCAGTCCGGCGTCTTTTATAACTTCTCGACACTTTTAATGCCCAGTGGGGGTCGCCGTGGCCATGTGGTTTTGCATCTGCTCCGTGGTGAACAACTCAGGTCATGGCTTGCGGGTTCGAACCCTGCCATTGGTATGGAGATTAAAACCTGCATTTTTCTGTGATCCAACGGTCCCCGGGCTTCTGGCGTTGGGAAGCCCGACGTCTAGCCTTTTCGGATAAGGGCGAATATATTAATTTCGAATGTCTCATGTGTGCATTACGCATGTTGAAGAACTCTTGGCAGTTAAACATCGACGAGGAGCAGGCGGAGATGCCGCTGTCCGGGCAAACTTTCAAATTCGAAAATTCCTACCCCACAAAAATTCTCACCAAAAAACCACTTAATTCCGGCCGAGCTAATCCTGCTTTCTTAGCATTGAAAGGCCTTAAAAAAATTAGTAAATAAAATAATGCCGAGTAATTTCACCGCCCCCCCCTCTTCCTCACCCCGCCCTGTCAGGACAGAGCTGGTTACAGTGGGTAGTTGTGGTAGTCGTGGTTAGCCATGCTGAGAGATGGTTGGTAGCGATGGTAAGTTACTGTTGTGGTACAGTATGTGCTGCCTGCAGGTGGTAGCGGTTGTTGGGGGAAGGACAACATCTTCATGAGAACGACAGCGACAGTCCTCGGGCAGGGAGACCGTCAGGCGCTGGTCGGCCGGGACAGCTGCAGCTTGTTTGTGTGTAGATGGCCGGGAAGGGGGGGGGGGAATGGAGGCACAGAGCAAATAGAGATCTCACTGGGACCGTGGAGATCGCGTGCCTTTTGGCGGGATCCAGTTCAAGGCCGACAAGGTCTGCCTATCTCTGCCCTCCCGCGCCCTTCCCCGCCCCTCTCGCGCCCCTCCCCGCCTACTTCTCTTGTAAAGGTCTCGAAGCTTCCTACCTCAAGCATATTTATGCGAGATTTCCGTGAGGTTCACAGCTCCCCCTCCCCCCTCCTACCCGCCCCCTCCCGTCTGACTTATCTGCACTGTGTGTATGTGCGTGTGTGTGTGTGTGTGTGTGACCCAGTAGCCAGATAGTTCTTTGACGAGAGCTTAGGTCGAACTTTGCGTTTTGCCAAGAACTAACTCTATCCCGGTCAGTGAGAGTGGAGAAGATACAGCGGGCCGGATGGGGGAGGGGAGGAAGTAGTCGCTAGGACTGGTTAGGTGGACTGTCCTCAAACTCCGTCTGTCTGTCTGCCTTTCTATGTGCGTACGTGTGTGTGTATGTGTGTTCCTGTGTGCGAGTGTACATGTGTAGTAGAGCAAAGTTGGCGCAGTCCGATGTTGTTTGTATGGGTAACTGAATCTGGCAGTTTCATTATTTGTTTGTTTGTGTTGGGGTTTAACGACACATCAACACGATCACGGCAATATTGTGCCAAACATGGTAAGATACGTTTACACGTCAAGAAAAAGAGAGGAAAGAGAACGGGACAGAAGACAGGAGCAAGGAGAGAGCGAAGAGATGTCGCCTCTGGAACGTCGAGGATGGCATTCTATGGGAGACATCCCACCGATGGCAGGCTTTCACCACCTACAGGCGGGAGCAAAGAACCTACTTATATACCCAGGACCCCTGCGACAATGGTTGTTAACACATTCTCATGCGCGCACACGGCCAAAACTCGCAGAGATTGAGAAACTTACGGACATCTCCACAGGTCTGCACTCGGCTGTCCTAGACTTCCTGGTAACGGTGAGAGAAAAAAAAAAGGGTTGGAGGGTTGGGAGGGGGAGGGAGCAGAAGGATGAGGAAGAAGACGATGAACAACAACCAGGTCACTACCCCCACCACTACGTCAAAACAAGACACCAGGTGTTATTGTATGTTCAGGTGATGTCCCAGTGACGTGGATGGACAATGATGGCGATCAGAGACATGGCTGCATAATATGCAGGGAGAATTTGTGTCACATGCCGACCAGTATCAAATTTTAATTCGGTCTACATCGCCATTAGTTCTATGCTTGTCCAAAGTTCTATACTCCCCCCCCCCTTTCCCTCTCCCTTCCCTCTATTCCCCTACCCCGCATTGTAACTTAATGCTCCCATTATCCGCTGTGCCTTTGATTTCCTGGTAACATTCAGCTGTGATCCAGGCATTGGCACTGTCGTCAAGAAAATAACAGAAAAGCCTGAGGTGTAACTAACGGCTCACGTGAGGCCATGTACTACAATTGGTAATGCTCGTGACAGGACAGCGCGTGCACAAAGTGAACCAGGTCACGAGGTAAAAGACCAGATGTTACACATGTAACACTGAAGACAAAAACAACATCATGGGGTCTACCATAGACATTCCTTGTACTAATGTGGGGGGGGGGGGGGGGGAGACAGAGTTCTGTGCCTTCCTTCCCCCCCATTCCTCAACACTTTCACTACCAACATCCCATCCCCTAGATTTCTGACAAATTATCTCAAACCCTCACATCCATTTTCCGCTTTTTATTTCATGAAAACTCAAAGTCTTGTTCTCACTGTGGATAATTGGCTTTTCTAAAGTTAGTAAGGATCATTAGCCTCTTCCTAGTTTCTGGTATTGAAAGGGTTAAACTATTCCCCCGTCCCGCATCCCCCGATTCACGGCCAAAGATGTGATGATGTAACACATGATTGTCAGGTGAATAATTAATTGTTACAGTTTTCAACGTTACTTGTAGATAACTTGACTACTGTGGGAGACGTGGTCTCTGCCTCGTGACCTGGTTCACTCTGCACAATCATGTGCTGTCCTCTCACGGGCCAAACTGTGCACTTCTCAAATCACAAGACAGCTGGGGTGGGGATGGGCAAAGATGGGGAGAGAAGGTGGAGTGTGTATGTGTGTGTGTGTGTGTGTGTGAGAGAGAGAGAGAGAGAGAGACAGGGGGATCTCTGTGTAGAAAGTGGCTGGGAGTGAGTGAAAGACGAAAAGCGATAAAAAAAAATGTGCACGGCAGTTTGGTCCCTTATGGAGTTTGATAGTTGTACATGTCGTATGATGTTGTGTTTGTCCCCAGTGTTGTCTAGTGATGTTGTCTGTGATATTGTCTGTCTGTGATGTTGTCTGTCTGTGATATTGTCTGTCTGTGATGTTGTCTGTCTGTGGTGTTGTTGTTGTCTGTCTGTGATGTTGTCTGTGATGTTGTCTGTCTGTGGTGTTGTTGTTGTCTGTCTGTGATGTTGTCTGTCTGTGATGTTGTCTGTCTGTGATGTTGTTGTTGTCTGTCTGTGATGTTCTCTGTCTGTGATGTTGTCTGTCTGTGGTGTTGTTGTTGTCTGTCTGTGATGTTCTCTGTCTGTGATGTTGTCTGTCTGTGATGTTGTTGTCTGTCTGTGGTATTGTTGTTGTCTGTCTGTAATGTTCTCTGTCTGTGATGTTGTCTGTCTGTGATGGTGTTTGTTTGAGATGTTGTTGTCTGTCTGTAATGTTGTTGTCTGTGATGTTCTCTGTCTGTGATGTTGTCTGTCTGTGATTTGCACTGTCTGGGATGCTGTCTGTCTGTGATGTGCTCTGTCTGTGATGCTGTCTGTCTGTGACGTCTGTCTGTGATGTTGTCTGTCTGTGGTGTTGTCTGTCTATGGTGGTGTTGTTGTCTGTCTGTGATGTTCTCTGTCTGTGATGTTCTCTGTCTGTGGTGTTGTTGTTGTCTGTCTGTGATGTCTGTCTGTGATGTTGTCTGTCTGTCTGTGATGTTGGAGGTGTGGCTGGTGTCGTTAGTCTGACATATGCAGGAATTGAACTAGTTTGACCGACAACCTAATCACTTCCAGTTGGCAAGTACAAGAGATATGACACACGTAGTGTAAAAAAAGACAAATCACTTTTCCACTTGTTACATGAAACATAAATTACAGAAAATGTAGAAAAATTCACGATATTGCTATGATGAAATTTTTTTTTTATTATCGTGATAATTGTTTCATTGCTGTTTGAATTACGTGTTTCAAATAATCTGAAAAAAGGTGATTTTGTTCTTTCCTTGTAATGCTTGTCCTGTACCCACATCTAATGCCTACACCGTGTGTGTGCTTGACAAAGGGAAGCAACCTAGCTGACTGGAAAAAAAGGGCTCATTGTATGTGGAATGTGTGAAAGAGATTCGATCTTACAGGTACAGATCTGTGCGATGTCAAAGCTTTTTTTGAACAAGACAGCGGGAGCTTGACCGAGCGAGATCGCTCAGGAAATGGCTCCTGTTGTGAGATCGTCTCATGGATGGACTGGTCTGTTCCTCAAAATTACTAGACGAGAACCCAGGGCCAATTTTTTTTTTTAAAAATTATAGATCAAATCGACACTGCCCTGCGACTTCAGTGTTTGGCAAGCGTGCGCACCTCGATGTTGGTATTTTTGATGATTAAACTGAATGTTACTCACAGAAAACGTATTTGGTGTTTTGGACGCGCCATTCTATCGAACGCACAATTCGCATCAAACACTCTTGCCAATTAACTATTCAATATTATCGCCGTTTTAGAATAACTACAAATATAGTAAGCTTTTTTCAGTTTTATGTAACTAGAAACACAGGTCTTTATGTAACAATGTTGTGTGCCAAATTTCATATGGATACATTCACCAGTTTTCGAGTCCCCAAGCCCTTTATAGGTTTTGTTGCAGATTTATAGCATAGATGTGTTCAGTCCTGATAAAGTAGGATTCCCTCGGCTTCAACTGCATGTCCAGTTTAATCTCAAGAAAGTTTGGATAGAAAATTGGAATTCATAAGTTTAACCCGGACAGAGCCTGTCCATTTACTCTGTAGTCGAGTTTTAATCTTCACGGATTCGTTTAATGCACGTAATCTACAGACAGAACTGCGGAAATATATTTGCCCTAATTCGGAGAAGAATAGACGTCGGGTTTCCTTATCCAAGAGCCCAGGGGACTGTGCGGTTGCGTCACTGAAAAAAAAAATAATAAAAAAATAAAAAATTCGGCAGATTCTGATCGGTGAGTTGACAGTCTGTGTTTGTCGGCACTGCAGCCTGTGTACTATGTCGGACTCCGCGCTCTGTTCATTTGGAGCCTGGACATATGATATCTTGTGGACAGACAACTGTTGTCCATCGGAAGTGAGCAAAATCTTAGTTTTCTTACGAGATTTCTTTTTGACGGTTATTCAGAAGTTTATCATCAACATTAATTTTCTCCCATCCGCACAGACTGATCATCAGTCATGTCGCAGTAACGGTCATAATTCTGACTGTACCTTTCCGTTGCCAACTCCCCCTCTCAGTCAAGTTTGTGCAGTCATGCGTGCGACTGTTGCGTCAGAATGAACAACTAGATGTTCATCTCTCACCGTCTGGGGGTGAAATCAGACCATCTTTATGTCAGGCGTTGAAATAAAAATGGGGAAAAAGGTGTGTGTGGGAGGGGGGGGGGTGGATTTCGTGGACTGTTTCACCATCGAGAGTGCATTGGTAATATGACGTCATAGAAACTGTAACTTAAACAGTTGTGTGTTACGCTGAGGTCCGGCCCGGCTGTGCTAGTGCTAGTGCTAGCCATGATATAGCATGTGGCTGAGCTGTGCTATTCTGAAACTAGAACTCGATATCTCGTTAGATCACGTTTCTCATAATCGATTGAAATGGCTCAGTGTCAGTTGTCAGTAATGTATATTATAACATTGCAACAACACCCACATTAGGCTTATGGACTCGAAAACTGCTGAATGGATCCATCTGAAATTTGGCACACAACATTGTTGCATATGGATCTGTGTTTCAATGTACAGAAATCCGAAAAAAGATTATTATCTTTGACGTTATTCTACAAATGCGGTAATAATTGCATAATAAACTCGCGAGGCTGCTTCATCCGAATTGTACGTTCGATAGTATGAGGCGTTCAAAAGACGTTTTCTTTGAGTAACGTTCAGTTTAATCAACCAAAATATCAACATCGAGGTGCGCACGCTTGCCATACACTTTCAGTCGCAGGGCTATATTTAAAAAATCTTCCACAGAGGCCGTGTGTTCTCTTCTAGAGTTACCATAAAATGAAAACGGTCCATAAAATAGATCATATTTTTGATGGGCCATTGTAAAGAGACTTGATTTGCCAACTGTCTGTGCAGTCATAAGACTGAGATGTTCGGTGTGAATTTTCCCAACTTGTAGACCCGGCAGTTCGTGCCTGCTGTCGCTGTTTGATGAAATTAGGAAACGACACGGTTGAGTGAAATAGGTCAGTTTTTATCCCGAGGAATGGATGGACGGATGTGACATCACGTGAGATGAAATCTGGCCAGAATCTGTCCAGGGTTCCGTGTCGAGGTTTCAAGAGTTTTTGAGTGATGTACCACTCAGAGCGATGTCCACCCTGTGTGGCTGCACAGACAGTACCACTCAGAGCGATGTCCACCCCGTGTGGCTGCGGGCGCAGAACTATGTCCAGCCTTTATGGCTGCAGGCATAGAGCGATGTCCACCCCGTGTGGCTGCAGGCACACTACCACTCAGAGCGATGTCCATCCTGTGTGGCTGCAGAGGCAGTACCACTCAGAACGATGTCCACCCTGTGTGGCTGCAGAGACAGTACCACTCAGAGCGATGTCCATCCTGTGTGGCTGCAGAGACAGTACCACTCAGAGCGATGTCCATCCTGTGTGGCTGCAGAGACAGTACCACTCAGAGC
>JBCEWB010097608.1:0-12241 GCA_039654565.1 Peronia peronii
GATGTACTTTATACAGACTGACATAATCTATAGCTGTCTCACTGTAGGTAATATCTAGTAAGATGTACTTTATACAGGTTGACATAATCTGTGGCTGTCTTGCATACAGTTTACTAACTTGTACACCATACAGACCAACAAAACTTATTGTTGATTTTACTTGTTTGTAATCTTGTAACTCGCACATTATACAGAGTGACACAACCTATTGCTGTCGCACATGTGTGTAATCTGATTTACACAGACTGACAATCTATTGCTGTCTTACTTGTATATAGTCTAGTCTCCTTTGTACTAAATCTCCTAATTCCTGTGATCTTTGCAACCTCCACTTGTCTGCACCATTGGCAGTGCGTAGGCTATCAAAGTCATCCAACATGGTTCTGAAATTACATATAATACAAATATAAGAAGATTGTATATCAAAGAACCATTCATACGAAAACTTTTCCACACAAAGCACCAATGTTAGGCCTGCACAAAACCAAAGATTTTCATTACTGACCCTTAACCAATCACTTGATCTCAAATCATATATTCTTCTTTGTCACAAATGACATCAACTCTGAATGGTTTGAGTGAAGCTGGTGGTAACCCAACTAAAGTCTGGCACTAACTAAGGCTTAACAATGGTCTGTTTCACAGCTTTTTTGTTTGTTTTTGTTCAGATATCCTGAGAATGACATCATAGGCTGCTCATGCCATGTCCTCTACACTCATATTAATTTGGCTAACATGAGTGTTACAAAAAGTGTATGCAGTGATGTATGCAAAGTCAAGTTCATTGTCTCTTGGACATGGAGACTTGAAACACCCAATACTATACAAGGCTGTCAATGTTTGTTTCCAGCCAAAACTTGAAAATAATATTGTTGATCTGCCAGGGTTGTTCTTGACTGAAACATTCAGCTATGACAAGTGCATGATTAGCTATAGCACCAACACCATTGTTTCAATAGGTTATATCATGATCAGTTATGCACAGCCTAATCAGTGTGTGATCAATCATTAGGCAATGACCTGGGAATAAAACTAAAATGTCAATGCTAATATGCTGTTTACTGCTTTGATCTGAATGTAGCCACAAACAAACCTAAGCTATTTCACCGTTCTTTCATAGTTCATTCAGTCAAAAACAAAGTATTTTTCTCAAACTGTCCATAAACATGTTGATTGATTTCTCAAATATCTGCAAATATTTCAACATCCATGCCCATGACCGGTTGACACAAGTGTCAAACATCCATATGTATGACCTGGCACATACCAGGGCACCTGGAGACCTAGTCGTTGCACTATCTCATGCTGCTCTGCAACCTGGAAGGACAGCATTGTTATGACCATTCTTGCTCAGAGTCCTGATCCCATTACAACAACAAAAGTAGTGTTTTGTCTTTGTAGCAAAATACACAGACATAATATGTTCTGTCTTCTGCCATAATGAGAACACAGACATAATCCTGGAGTAAGGAAAACAAGAAAGTGGTTTTTAATCAAATATTTTTTAACCCTTTCATGACACAAGGTCAATTTGCTTTTTATCCTCATTGTTTCCTTTATATTGAGTCTTCTATAAATAGTAATTCAAGAGAGAGTACATGACTAAGGCTACTAACTATGGTCCTATCAGTTGCAAAGAGCATGGCAAATGTTGCTTGTCACAGCAGTGTCTTGACACTTTTACTGTATAAGAAAAAATACCACTTGAGGTTCGTCATATGGGTCATGAAAGCTATTTTGTATCCTGAAACACTAATCCTTTCAAAGGTTGTCAGTCAATGGCAGTTTGATCATATAAGTCTGAAAACTGCTGAAATTTTAATAAGTTTTGCTCACTATATTAATATTTTTTTCTGACAGGAAAAATAAAGAGAACACCTTGAGGTTTTGAACCATTTTCATGCAGAAAATACCATTCACACATTTATCACATATCACTCACACACCACTCACACATCAGCCACATACTAATCACACACCTCTCACACACCATCAATACATCACATACCAGTCACATACCCCTCACATACCATTTACACATCAATCACATACCACTCACACACCACTGACACATCATACACCACTCACCCATCACTGACACATCAATCACATACCACTCACACACCACTAACACATCAATCACATACCATTTACACATACTGACACGTCAATCACATACCACTCACACACCATTAACACATCAATCACATACCACTCACACACTACTAACATATCAATCACATACCACTTACACACCACTGACATATCAATCACATACCACTCACACACCACTGACACATCAATCATGTACCACTCACATGCCATTCACACATCAATCACACACCACTCACACACCACCCACCATCCACATCACATCAACAATACAGTATGTGTTTCTTTTCATTGCTTGAAGATGGTTTGTTTTCTTGCTTGAAGAAGGTCCTTTGCAAGCAAAGCTTGTGTGCCATCTTGTGCTTGCCCAGCAAACACATTACATACTATATCCAGATCCAATTAAATCCTTACCCTAAACCATCCACGACCCGCACTTTTTCTTTTCACACTACAAATATTGATGGCAAATTATTTGTGTCCACATCATATGAGGTTTTCAACAATGAGGCAAGACTATCAATAGTGTCTCTAGTTCAGCAGTCTAGGGCTAAAAGAATTTAATGAGAGAGTGCTCAGGATTCAAAAGCTTAATGATCCCTTTGTAACCCATACGATGAACGGTATTTCCCATTGTTTTGCTCATACAGTGAAAGTATCAAGATGCTGTTGTGAGGAGCAATGTAGTTCATGTACTTGCAGCCACTTGGACCATAATGACAAATGCTGCGTATCATATTTTCCCTTTATGCGATTGTTTGTTTGATTGTAACAGCACATCAGCACGATCATGGCTTTATTGTGCCAAACACGTTAAGATACATTTATACATCAAGAAGAAGAGAGGAAAAGAGCGGGACAGAAGACAGGAGCAAGGAGAGAGAGAAGAGATGTCACCCTGGAACATCGAAGATGACATTTCATAGGAGACATCTCACTGATGGCATGCTTTTACCATCTGCAGGTGGGAGCAAAGAATCTACTTATAAACCCTGGGCCCCCGCAGTGGATTCTTTTATGAGACCTCCCAATTGTAGGAGACTTGCTTCATTAATGAAAACGGATTAACATGGACAAACCTTCTGTATCCTTCCAAATCTCTTCGCAATTTGGCTATCCTAGTTGATGAAGCTCCTTCAGATTTGTCCAGCTTGTTCAGTTGTGAGTGCAGGAAGTACCACAACTCTGTCATTGTATTTTCTGCTTTCCTGCGAGCATGGTCTTCCTCATATGTCAAAGCACTGGGAGAATGATCTGTGCAAATAGAAATGTGGAGAAATGAAAAATGCACTGTTGATTCATTAAGAGTGACAGAAATCGTTATCAAAAGCAAGCACTGAAACATGATAATGAATCATCATGAATGATATCTGGAGCATAGGCTATATAATGCTGCAAACAAGGCTATATGCAGAGTAAGTACTGGTATAAACTATAAACAAAAATTAAATTGTATATAATTCATAATATAATATTATTATGGTAATAAATTATATCGAGTAATCTCCTTTGACCACAAACTTAGGATAACAATTTTTCTGCTGATATACACTTTTATTAATCTAAGTTCAGACTAAATGCCTGGTGAGATAAAAAAAAAACCCAAAACACTACACACAAAAATACACATATGCTCTTACAAGAGATATATTATCCACAGATTCTTCCATTATCATGAATGATTTGACATTCAAAATACAAATTGTTTTCATCCTTATGTGCTGATTACCTTCTCCACGAACAAAATTCTGAGCTTCCATATTTAAAATTTGTTTTTCTTTGTCTGAGTCTGGGGATCGGCAGGGCAAATCATGGCTAAAGTCACAATTACCACGAGGCCAAAAATAAGGACATAAAGTGCCGGCCATTTTATTGAATTTTAAATCCTCAGTAAGTTCCTGAGAGACTTCTGGAGACCTACCGGAGGGTTCGCAATGAAATGTATGATATGAAAGCGGAAACTGATAACACTTTGCCATGCCCACATATGATATACCAAGCACAAAACAGCTGAGACAGCTCCTATAAGAGGGACCGAAGAACTGAAATTATAACAGACGGACAGATTACAAATAGGCACATCTGGGAAATATCACTGCTATTTGAGGGACTGATTGTGTGAAGCTTATGTCCTCCACAGCAGCCAAAATCAGCTCACAATCTGATAGTGGATTATAACTGAACACTTACCAGCTATTTGTGAAATTTCACTGTTGGCCTTCTCAAGCCTGGACTCCAATTTTTGAAAAGCAGAATCCTTTGGTATACCTTTTAAAGCTTGACTGTCTCTGTAAAAACAATATAAAACATGAAAATGGAAGATAGAGGATGAAAAAATTAGAAATAAGGGATAAAAGAACACTACTTTTATGCCTATTCCACTTCACCACTAGGATGAAAAATGCACATTGTATGAATGTCCATTACCTGCTTTGGAACCAATATTTAGTCTGCTTTGCATATAATGCCATGCAGGCAAATTTCAGTTAACTCACTGATACTGATACAACTTAGTCTCCCTGGTTCACAACTATGTTCACAAATAAATTTATTGTTGCTGCTTCTCACATGGTTCTCTTTTGTTTTCTACAATGTAGATGTGAAAAGATCACCGCCTAAGATGGCGCACAACCTCAACTTTTATTAATGGCAGTTGTCATTTAGCAACAATTTGAGGTAGAAATTTTTAATGATGCAAAACAATGATTTTGGGGAGAGCTCATCAATGATTAAGAACTTCACAGAAATATACCTTTGAAGAGGTGACAGTTGGATTTTTTTCCTTATGACAGCCCTTAAAAAAAAATTGGAATGCATTATAACAGATATATCTCTGAAAGGATATTTTATGCAAAAAAATCGGGTCATTGTCACTTCTAAAGTTAATGGAAGGTGTTTTGATACTAATTTTGGGTTTGCATTGTTGTGTTTCCACTATGACAGATGTGCACTCAAGATATTGTGTACATGTATATCCTGTACAGAACAGATGTCATGTAATTGTAGTCAAGTGTGAGCATGGACTGTAAGTGGCTCAAGGAGAAAGACTGGACAGCTGAAGTGTGGAAAAACAAAACAAATATGGCACCAAATCATTATTTTTTTACTTTTTTTTTTTACATTATTTCTCTTAACATATTTACAATGGCAGCTTTGTGCTGTCTGTTAGGTCCATATCAATACTGACTTGCTGTTGTAAACATGCCAATGTGATCCTGAGTCACGATGGTGCTGTGGTGGTGGGGGAGGGGGGAGGGGGGAGGATTACACAAAACACTAGGACATTAAAGGTTTCGAGCCTTATGTTAAAGTTTTGGCCACCCAGGTGGTGTGGGTTGGTGTTTATGCAAATTCAGCAGTTGACAACCTTGGCCGTGGTCCAACATGATAACCCGGTCAAAATAATCCTGAGCTAAAAGACCTTAAGAAATAGCTTTGCTGAGCTGTTTTTTCTTTTCCCTTGTCCCAGAAACAAAAAAATCAATACTAATAAAGAAAAGACATTCAAATCTAGTTCCAGTGACACCAAAACGCAGAGGATACAATCAAAAGCTCCAGTTTTGAGCTCATAACAAGAATCTGATCACTCCTTCAGTTTACATGTGTGATGAGACTGCAAACAGCTTTGAAAACTCTATCATATCAACATCAGACCTGACTGAGCCTTACAGTGACTCAAGAATAATGAAGACAGCCTGCACTTCAGATAAGGACAAGAGAGTCCTTGTCGAACTTTCATTCAAACACGGTTTATGAAAACCACTTTGGGTCACGGCGACTTTGCTTACAAATTCACTTCCCTCTAGAGCTAAATAATTAACTTTTTTATTTTTTAAAATTTATTTTATTTTTTTAAAACATTAATTCATTTTCCCATGTAAATGGATAGCGTTCAGCTGAATTAATCAATACCCTGAGTCTATCAAACACTTCCACTTTTGTTCAAGACTGACTGTCACATTCTGTACATAAGGCATGAAGATAGTTCAGTGTCACAAAATTTTCATTTATACATAGGAAAAAAAAAAGGGACAAAATGCTTTACATTCATTTCATAGGCCAAACAACATCAAAATATTCATGAATAAATAAAGAAATAAAGATAAAAAAAATAATTATACAGACAAATCAATCAATCAATCAACCAATCAATCATCAATCAATCAATTAAATAAAATCTTTTTAAAAAAGGATGCTGTGATTTAAGATGATTGAAGAGACAATAATGGTGTTCAAAACAATCAATGTGTCAACACCAAAAATACCTGACAACCACATGTTAATATAGACTGCCGTATTAAATCATACGATGCCGGGACTCAAAATCAAGAAGCAAACAGTGAAAGAAAAAAAAGATAGGGTGGAAGAGAAATTAAAATTAGGAGATAAATTATAAACTTTTAAGTGTAATAAAAATTTTGCTATAGAGTGAACTCTCCATAACCTGCCATCTGCGTGCCCCTGTTGCATGTCCACGGTTATTATGACCTGCTGATAAGGAGAGGAGTGTCAATCATTGGAAAGAAAGATAAGACCAAGTATGTGTGTTAGTAGAGCTCTTATCTCTGATGCTGTACTGCAGGTTGGCTGATTTGCAAATATAAGTTGTTTCTTTAGTCTTTGTCTTTGAACTGGAATTAAGTTCTAAATAGATTTCATGTTCAATAGATGGTGACTGACGATCGAATCAGTCAGGGTAATTGGTCTGTAGTTTTGGTGTTCTTGAACCAAAGTTTAAGCTTTAGCTGTATGATATGGTCATGGCAGTAGATGACAGGCAGAAGAAAAGATGGACCGACAATGTGCAACATCCAGGAATGAGCAAAGGAAATATCTGCAGAGACCTAGGCCTTAGCCCACAACCACAATGGGTGGAGAAGACTGGGACATAGTTCGTTAAGAGCTGTCCCAATGACTCCGAAAGGAGTTAAGGAATAAGGAGAAGAATAAAACGAAGGAAAAGATTATGACATCAAAGATGATCTAGCTGGATTTTTAAAAAAATTCCTACAAACCAAATGAAAATTCCCATAAAGTATGTAAACAAAATAAATGACATGAAACTGGCAGAGATCAAGTTACATTGACATATCTTGCCTATGTTCTTTTGACAAAATAACACGGAGCAAAAAAAAAAAAAAAGTGCTGTGCTAAAAGTAAACCATCGAACTATTCTTTTCAACCCCAGATGAAATAAGTACTAAATCAACAGAACACATTAAATTTGATATGTATCCTGTTCCTGGCCATATTGCAAACAAGCAAAGATTTCCACAGTGGTCATGATAATCATGAAGTGAAAATTTTTTGGTGCCCTATTATAGACTAACATCAAAATAATCTATGATGTTCACAAAAATGATGGCATGTGATGTCCACATATAAATAGCCACACAAATGATATTTGATGTTCTAACACATACATGAAAATGAATATGGTATCTGACATTCAAATACAGACAACTATAAAGATGACAACTGAAGTTCTGAAACAGATAACTACAAAGATGGCAAGTGTCCAAATTCAGATAATTACACAAAAATGTCGTCTGGCATCCAAAAGAGACAACCATTAAGATGTCCTCTGGTGTTCAAATGCAGATATCTGATGACATTTGATGATATCTGACATCCAAATAGCCTACAGACAACCAGAATTGTGACATCCATTGTCCAAATACAGACGATTATAAAGATGACATCTGATGTCCAAATATACTTGACCATACACATAACCATAAAGCAGGCATCTGATGGCACAAATAAAGACAATCACAAAACTATCACTTGAGATCCAACTACAAATAACCACAAAAATGTTCAAATACAGATGACCACAGAGATGACAGCGGGTGTCATAATACAGCTAACCATATCCTTAACATGAGACCTCCCCATTGAGACATCTACAAAGATGATAACTGATGTTACTTACTTGATCTGTGCCATGAGCTCCTGTAGTTCTCTGTTCTGGAGGTGCAGTTTCTCCAGCTCTTCCATGGCCTTGGCTAGGCTCCGCTCAGTGCGGCTGGCAGCGTCCAGGCCCGAGGGGACAGAGTTGGTCAGGTACAACACTATGGTCAGCCAGATAGCCAGCAGCACCACCACTACTTTCCACTGCTTCATACTGCAACAGGTTCAGTGCAAGGCACAAGCCAGCCAGGTTTCAGGCCTATAGCATACAAGAAAAGAAATCAGGGACTGATATGACCATGGTTAATCAGAGCAGGTATAAGGAAAACATATATAGAGAGAGCCAACATAATAAGGAAACTCACAGAGTGGAAATGTACATGTTGTTTCGTGATTAGACTCAGTTTTGTGAAAACTGGAGATTTTTGGGGGACTGGATGGGGTGGGGTGGGGAAGGGGGAGGGTACATCCCCTGTGTTTTAATCCAGATGAAAGTGAACTTTAGGGACGTATTTTTGTTTGTCTTGTAGTTTTTTTTTTTTTAAGGATTGTGAAAGACTACGGAGCACGCAGCACGGTGCTACTTTGTAACTTTGGTAAAGTGCATCACACAACTGACAGCGTACAATTTGCATTTCCACCTTCAATTCCAGATAAGGATGAACTAGCCAAACTGCCAAGTTGAAGCCTAGAGCATAGGAGAAAAGAAGAACGATAAACAATGTTCTATTTCAAATCATATCGTATCTCTCAACGGTGATGGTATAAAGCAGACTGATAAACGCCAAAATGTAACTAATATTTCATAGCATTCCTGAGCGTGTGAGCTATCAGATAACGTCATTACAGAAGAAATGGCCTTAAAGAATTATGTACTAATACAAAACAATCAATGACTTGATCAAATGACTTGCGCCATAACGTTTTGTTTTTTTTCTCTCAATATATCCAAAATTTCTACTGACCTGAGGAAACTGAAAGATGGGGTGAAAAACAGAAGCGTTCTAAGTGTACCTCAAAATCATTAAATTAGTACAGCTTAATTGCACCATAGTGTCATAAACTAAGGTAACTTCGTCCGTGAATAAGTTTGTCATTCTAAAGTAAATGCCCGTGTTAAAATAAGTTGCAAAAGAAAATTTAATAGATACACCTATCGATTGTGGTCAGTTCACAAAAGCAAGATAAAAGAACTCATCATGGAATTAAATCTAACGTCAAAACGATCCATTCAGCTCCGAGTCATAACCTGACACATGTCCTGTCCTACATACTGGAGTGGTGTTCTAATAATACACAGAAAATAACTGCAATAAAATAACAACAACAACAACAACAACAACAACAACAGCAATTGTGGCGTACAGCCGCAGGAGGCAAACTGACTTTCTCAGCAACTTTTCCCAAACTATGGGAAAATCAGCTTGCTCGTGAACTGCGTGTGAAGCACATGTCACTGTAAGCCACAGATTAATTTTTCTTTTCTAATGCCAAGTGAAAGGAAATTATAAGCCGTTGCCACGTCAGAACAGCCCACAAGAACCAGATTAACACCAGTTGTTTGCAGTTTCAAGGCAAAGAACAAAACAAACCATAACAAAAGAAAAACAAACGAACAACACAACAAAACAAAACAACAATAACAACAAAAACTGACAATTAGTCCCATGCTCTTTGTGCTGACTGAAAACCAGTCATTATTGTAGAAAGCATGCTCATTGTCCAAACACAGGGAAGACATACACAATAACGAAGAATGAATGGAGTAAGCTGTGTGGAAAGAATGAGGGAGGGAAAGACATCAAGAAGGAGAGGCGAAAAGACAGACGGGGAGAAGATGAAGAGATAACTGAGAAAGAGAGAGAGAACGGGGAGAGGAGGGCACACAAATATAATAAATAATTAAATCATGGGAGGAACAGGCCAGACTGTTGCTTACTGCTTTGGAGACAATGATGCACATCGTCGTGCATGCATGAATGGGTGGATGGTTGGATGGATGGAAAGATGTGTGGATGAATGGATGGATAGATGGATGGATGGATAGATGGATGGACAGACGGATTGGTGGATGGATGGATGGATGGATGGATTGATGGATGGATGATGGGTAAGGGTTGGCATATGATTGATGCCGGTGCAGTGATAAACAACTTGGCAACGTGGTTGGGCTGTCAACTGTTTGGTCATAGGTGGGTGTAAAACCTGGTAATATAACAACTTATAAACTTTCAAGCTTTATAAGAACTGGTGACAGTATCGAAAATATTCGGGAGGTATACCTAATAACCTTAATATATACACAAAGTAATGAAAGTGTAGATACATTGAAAATAATCCATTCCTCTGAGTCACCAGGACCAAGTCTCGAACGAGAATTCCAAACACACGAAAAACTGAAAGAAAAAAAAAATGAACGAAGTGGCCTGCCCTGCAAGTCAATTAAAAAGGAAAAGAAATTCTGTATATCAGACTCCAGACGAAATATTAAATAATCGAATTAGGTTCAGACGTGGAATATCAATTGTGGCCCATGATACTGAGATCTGTTCTTTCCCAACCCCAACACGGGAAAAGCTGATGATCCTCTTGTATAAAGCGATGCGGTATTAAATAATTCAAGGAGCTTTCTGGTATGTGAACTCAGCACGGACTTCGCTGCAATGGTGAACTCTGTCGTAACTACCCCACGATAGGCGCATCTAAGAGAGCCGAAAAGAATAACAGTTGGACTTGAATCACGGCTACGAAGAGCCTGTCAGAAAGTTGGAGTCAACAGACTTGCAGAAACAGCAATTTATTGTACATTAGGTTAAGAAAAGAATTTTAAAAAAATGTTCTCATAGCGGTAGTTGCAATAAAGCCAGACTGAGTAGGGAAAAAAATATCTAGTTCCAATCAAATAAAAAAGAATAAAATACAAAAATCCCTCAATAACCCCTTTAATGGTTTAATGGCTGTAGTTTCAAATTAGACTGCATGTATAAGGATAAAATCTCTTACTTCAATCAAACAAATGCTGAGGGGAAAAGGAAAATCCTTAACGAGTAATATACTGATAAGCTATCAGAAAGGGACCCAATGCGGTGCCGGGCGACAGAGAAACCTTTCGGGCACAGTAGGACTGATGAATGAGTGAGCAACCAGCTGATAAAGAAAGTCATGAGCCAAGGACACTGATGTGCACACTCAACTTAGAAGTGTCATGGAATTGATCTGGTGCTTTGAATCATTTTCTAAATAAAGTTCGTTGTTTGTACACCTTTCAGCTGATTGAGGACGGCTTTGGGGTTCCAAATAACACAACATGCAGTGGCAAAACACCTCTTCTGGCTCTATATGATAGGCTATAGATCTACTATTATATCTTGAACATGAGTACCTTTTGTTCGAAAAACATGAGTTGTCAAAGAGTTTCTTCTGGTAAGATAAGACAGCGAGAGGGAAAGCAGCAGGTATCTGATAGGGACATGTGAAACCTGCGACAAGATCTACTCTGCCATCAGTGAAAAGGGAAATATCCGAGTAGAATTCTGAAACCCATATATTAAAAATAATTTGGACTTTCACAGAGCTACCTCCTAAAAAAAAAGTCACAGAATGGTGCGTTGTTTCTTCGGCACCAGCCAGTAAGCATCTCATCAAACAAACAAACAAAAATACGAGAACAAAATTAATCTCATCAGAACAGAGCTATCTGGTCGAAGGTAACCTGGCAATGGGTATCAGACCTTTGGAAAAACTAACGCACTCAATTACGAAGTCGAACCAAAACAACAATCGTTTTTCAAGCAATCTAGGAGGACGGATACAAAAATGAAGTGGGGGTTCGAAGTGAACTGCCGGTTATTTACTGGGTTATGCCCATTTTGAATGGCATTTTACAACGCAGTATTAAGACTAATGTTGTCTAATCTGAGAAATGCTGTGAGAACGGGTGGACAACAAATACATGAGTGTGTGTTTGCGCGTGTGTATGTGAGAGAGAGAGAGAGAGAAACGGACAACAAAGGGACAGACAGATCAGACAAACAAAAGAAAGAGTAGCTTGTACACAAGGTAGGGTTCGTAAGATAGACAGAGAGATAGGTAGACGCACAGATAGATACATAGACAGACAGACAGACAGACAGACAGACATAGATAGATAGATAGATAGATAGATAGACAGACAGACAGACAGACAGACAGACAGACAGACAGATAGACAGACAGA
>JBCEWB010097630.1:0-12241 GCA_039654565.1 Peronia peronii
ATAAGCTTTCACATAATACCAAAAACCTCATATGGTGAAAAATCGACATACGTCTCATTTTGACTGGCTGCGAGACAATTGCTCTAAGATACATTGATCTATTTTGTTTTTCAGAGTTTCAATGAAAATCCGAGGTGTACCGATGACAATTCAGAATACAGTTCCTCTTGGAATAAAATTCTCGCTTATGGATCATACTTCAGATTTGAATGTTGGATGAGTGTGCAGTCAAGGCTTTGATAGACAGAATCTCTAATTTGCCCCCCCCCCCCTCCCCCCAATAACAGAACATATCATTTTTATTAGGCTGCACCTATTGTACTTGCTGTATACCAGGCAAAGGTGTGGGTTACTTTATTACTGAAGAAACAGATCAGATCAGATAGGTCTAGATCTATCTATATAGATCTAGATCTAGAAGTAGAACAAGTCAACGCCTGCTACTGTTTAACTAACTACAAAACCAGCATTCCCTCTTTCCTTCCACTTCATAATTATTATTGTTATTAGATCTATTATTATTCAGACACGACTTCCTTCACATTCAACGTCTCAGGTTCGCTCGGATGCATTGATCGCTTTTGAAAAACTTGTCAATATTGAACGAGGCTCTCGCGTGAGTCATAACGAGCATGAGGGATTCACAAGTAGGACAAGACCTCGAAGCTGTGGAGCGAGTTGTAGATTGATGCAAAATATAGATCTACAGCTAGTCATTTCATAAATGAACTGCATTCACGTGTCGAAAAATACTCACCATTTTTACTGAAATGAAAAGAATGAGCTGAGCAGAAGTGTGCGTACGCGGTTGCGAGCTTGAGAACGGTTTGTTTGCCTGTAACCAATTTCCGGTAAATATGTACTGCGCATGTGCAGTGAGTCAGATTACCGTAGCAACTTGGCTATTGCAAAAACAGGAGTGACATTTCAAAAACTAATATTTAAACAAAATTCAAGTTACAGGAGTAGTTTAAATTCCTCAATAACTGCCAAGCTCCAAACATACTGTGTATATGGCTGAGAATGCGACAAAGGAACCTGAAGTTTTGGCATAAAAGCATTCTTTTTGAGATTGCAATAACTGTAGAAGGAAATAAAATTTACTTTTATAAAATAAATCTTGCCACAAAGAACATATCTAGCGATGATGAAACAAAACTTTTCACAATCAACACTAACTAAACGTTTGGGTCTGTCTGACACATAAATATCATTTGGCACAGTATAACCACATATAGATACTATATGGTTATAATGTGCCAGATTCATGTGTTATATATTTTATTATATGTCATATACATAATTTATTTTATTCAGTCATGCTGAGGAGCAGCTAAACAATAACCTCAATAAATAAATTAATTACTCCAAGACAAAATTGATAAACTTGATTGTTGGGCCTACACTTGCTTGAGATAAAAAAATAGAAAAAAAATCTTTCATTAAATCTCTTTAGATAAATCATGTACAGTAGGTTTCATGTTAATTCATTACATAGGTAACATTATGTCCAACATTGAAAGCTTTATTACAGAGCTTTTCCACGCATGGAATCTTCTGAATAATTTTTTTTCTATTCTTTCTTTCTTTCTCTCTTCTGCGTCTTTTGCCTTGTTTTGCTTTTCGTATTTGTCACTTTCAGAGACTAAATTAAAAAGACAACATATAACAAGCAGAGAGCGAGAGAGAGAACATAAATATATCATGTCATTCTCAGGGCCTATAGCCTTTGCATACACAGCTGATACAGCTGGCAAGAGCTGCACTATACTGCTACAAAGATACAGTGTACCACGAGAACTGGAGGCCAAAAAATATGAATATAAATCAGTCCACCAGCCAAAGGCACTCAGGAATGTATTTTTTCATATTACATCTATGAAAATTAAATTGCCCCACAATATGATTCACATTCACCATTAAATCTAAGCTGCAGAATTGTCTTTTCATTTATTTCATAAGAAAGATACTATCAGATTACCACTTTTTTTCTGCCATTTTTTTTTCAAATAGTTGTATTGATATGAGCAAATAAAAGGTAAATATTGCCTGTCTATCAAATTGTTATAATTATGATTGAGCAATTTGCATTTGCATAATACATTGCATAATTAGAACTGTGTAAAGCATTTACTTTTTTTGTTTTCTTCACCATGTAGAGTTCTGTCATCATTACAAGCCCCATGTATATGATTAAAGGCTATGTATATTACTGTCCAAAACAAACAATGGCAACAAGAAACGAACAGACTGAGAACAACAAAACATAAAAATAAACAAACAAGTTCATATCATTGCAACTACAACTTTATTAAAGACACATAGATAAATATCACACTTTTACAATAACTAATATGTTGAGAAGACTTCAGGTAGTGAAGCTTGTGGTGATGTGATTGAAAAAAGAAATCACATATATTCCAAAAGTGTCAGCAGCAATAGAAAATTTGATCGGACGGAATGTAGCTGTTTGTGTACTTTTGAAATTCAGAGTAAATATAAGAATGTGCCAAATCACTGAGACGGCATTGTTCATTTACAATGTAATGAAGCAATTAAAGCATAAATAAACAGAAGTATATGTATATATCAACAAGATCAACTCCATATCAGCAGCTAACTAATTTAGATTTAAGCAATCTCTTGAATTCAATGCTTTATAACTTCTAAAGAAAATAAAAGAAAAGTTCAATTTGCATAAATTTGCCCACAAACAATAATAATGAAAGAATGAAGGAAATATATTAAATAAAACTAACATTTATACCATCCATATCAAACCTACAAGACAACAAATAAGAACTACAAGTTTCACAATGCACATTTGAACTTGAAAAAAAAAATGAAACAATTTGTTTGATAAAAAATCTACATTCGTTGTTTCATGTTTAAAAAGAATTCATTTCAACATTTAGCCTTTTCTAGTGCAATCTCCTTCAAATTTGTCTGTTTAAGTATTTGTTTTATTTTGTTTTGTTTTATTTTTTGCTTTAACATCCCTTTAATAATCATTTTGCATCTTCATCCTTTAGAAAGTGAAGCTCAATTCCCTTTCAACACAGAGATAACCACCCCAGAGGAGACTGAAAGGCATATATATACCGTAACCTTTTGCTCATACTACTGCAATGGACATTGCTTTAAAGGTCTAATCTCTAAGGGCTGTTTGTAATATTTCTGACAGGTCAAGAATGCATATAAGAATTATTTTTTTTAATTACATGAGACTGAACACAAATTTAAGTGAAAGTGATATCTAAGCACACCTACTGTGACTGTTCACTTCTGTTACTAACACGTTTTCTATTACACATGAATATATTATCAATTTCCATAGAAATCTTGTCAAGCTTACTGTATAAATTCAGTCAGCTTTTACAATGGTGAAAACATATATGAAACTTACAGGGACAACATCAAAAGACTTGAAGTTATAAGTTTGAACTTACTCAAAAACTCTCAACAGATTTTTAAAAAAACATGACATATCAAGTGAATGGAATTATCCATCATAATCTCAAGAGCAAATTCTAAACAAAAACAAACCTAACAAGCACATTATATGTATATACTGAGCACTGCCTAAACCAAATTCTGAAAGAGACTATACATGATTGAGAATACTGTATTGAGATTGAGAACAATGGATTTTATTTATGCACAAATGCTGAGAAACATGTTACATTTGAAGCTCTTTTCATCACTCATTTCGTAAATACGATCATTTGATTTTCGCAATGGATACTTCTCACTGAATCATGATAAAAAATCCTTTACAAATGCCTTGGAAGTTGAAGCCTTTCCACATTCCTTCCTCAGATTTTTGTTAATCTTTCGGACTACAGTAAACTGATCTAGAGTTTAGGAGAATAAGAAGAACAGAGTGAATTCATCTGACATAAACCAGCATATTCTGAAAAAAATACTGCTCCAAAATTATGTATCAGATGTGTAGGTTGCATAATAACGTTAATCTGAAATTGTATTATTTATAATGTTACGTTATCCTTTGCATTTCAACCTCCTGTGAGTGGTTTTATAATGTTTATATTTTTCAGGGAGACTGTGATTTGTTGCGAGAGTCTGACATGACTGCAATGCTTTCAGCTGAACTTCAGCCTCAATACACAGCCCCAGATCTGTAGTTTTATTTATTAAAGGATGTACTTGAGATCTGATAGGGTAAGCTATGGACATGTGACTGATTTTGGTGGGAAATATTAGCACCTGCTCTTTCAAATCTCAAAAAAAAATAATAATAAAATCCATTGAAAATTCCTTTGCACTAGTTTGATAGCACAATGACATAAACAAATTTTTAGATTTAATCTGCATAGTCATGATTGTATAAGATTTATGAGTTATAACTACAGATACAGCCTGCCAGCCAGAGTGACTGGGTGATGGCGTCAGTAACAGTGTCCCTTCGTGCAGACAGAATTGAGAACTTCATGGGCCTCCTTTACACCATGGGCAGCAGCATGGTGGATCAACTGATGTGATTCCCTGCATGTTAGACACAAGCAAAACACAGAAATAGCCTTATTTTGTAGCATCAATAATGCTGAGGGAGAGAGAGATGAAAGGAGGGGAAGATGAAAGAGGGGGAAGGGCGATGGGGAAAGGGAATGAAAAGGGGAGGAGGAGGGGAGTGTGAGAGGGAGGGAGGGGGGGAGAAGAGGGAATCCTTTATACATATGATGAACTTGAGCTGATAGTAAAGGTAACCTTTCTACAAAACATTATTGTGTGACTTACCGATGTTTTCTTCTTCTATTTCATAATTTTCTTTATAAAGGCGACTGCGCCACTTTGGCTGTATTTTATTGTAAGTAATTTATGAAACAATCTACACATTTTATCAAAATGTCTCCTAAGTCTTGAATCGTATCACAAATATTTTGAATGAGATAAAGAGCTACAAGTGTAAGATCTATCTCGTCTCTAACAGCTGTCTACATACCCAGGCTTGAGGTCTGTTTTATAGCCTTTCAGGTGACCAATGGCCAGGTTGTAGGCTGCGTGTGGATGACCTTGATCAGCAGCTTTTCTGTTAAGGTCAGACCATGAAAACATGTAAATTAAGGAGACAATTTGAGACAAAAAACATTAAAAAACTGAAGACCCTAGAATGACAAGCATTAAAGTCCATTTTGAGAGAACTTATCTAAAAAAAAAGACAAAAAAACTGTCTGACCATATGCTGTTCTGCTTGCTCCATGTTGACATTGTGTGATGTTTGCATCTTAAAGTGTGACAGCTAATCTCTCATTGAGTTTCTTCTTTCACAATCTAGGCTCAAATGTGTGAAATGTAATTTAGGTATTTTTCATTCTTAGGGCTTCATTTGAGACCCGACAAGATGAAATCAGGTGCTTGTCAAAATGAGGTGACAGGAGAAGTCATATATTTGAACAGTGAATGAATTTTTAACACAATTGTTTTTTCTTCACAGAACCCTTCTATAACAATCTAAAAATCCATTTCAGAGTTAAATTTGCTGAAATAGATTGAGTAAAAGCCTAAAAATTGTAATTTAGTGGCATGGCCTAATAAGGATTAGTAAGGATTCACAAAAGTGATAGGCAATTTTCTCACTGAATTCAGCCGCAGCAACAGGTCACCCCCATTGTCTTTAATTGCCATTATCTCGACTTCTATTTAAGGTAGAACAAAAATTTTTTCACACACAGCAAGGCAAATGAATAATCTTCACAGTGATACCAATAACTCTATGTGCTAACAAACTGACGAGACCCTGATTTCATCGTGCCCCATCTCATATTATGAACTGTTCATTTTAGTTATATATAGCCGTTAGATAACATACACAACTGCACAAAAAAAGCTCCAAAAAACAAAATGAAAACCAAGATATAAATAAATAAAAAATTTACTGACAAAAAAACCATAGAGGGTAACCTATTGTCATGCTTTAATTTAATTATTTGTCTGTCTGGCATGTTTGTTTTTTGTTGTTGTTTTTGGTCTATCTTTTTGAATATGGTCTCGTTAATTAACCTCAACATGTGTGATATTATTCACATCGCTATTGGTTTTCCAAACCTGCTTACCATCACTCATCACAATGGCTGAAGTAATTTTTTTATGTGTTTTAAGGTGATAAACTGGGCACTGAACCCACATGTTATTAAAAGTATAGATCAATTTACAACTTCTTCTTTTCAGTTTAAGTAAATCATATGTCAAGTTGTGCCTATCCAGAATAAAATAATTCCAAAGTTTTCACTTCTCCAGTTTTACATTAATCCAATGCCCTGAGCAATGCTTCAAACCTTCAAACCTTAGTCTTTTATCACCAGGCCAGATACTGACACATCAATTACTTTTTTATTTTTTTTAAGAGCTTTAATGTTTTATCACATATTTAACTATTGTATAAAATTTGTCCTAAACACCAAGTAACAGAAACATGGAGATAAATCAACATAATGTTTTGAGTCATCGAAATTATTTTTTTCTCTAAGATTTCTGACTCATTCTTTTGACTAATTAAGAGATTAGTTTTGTTATTTTATTCCAAGTTTTTTAAGCAAAACACATACAACTGTTTTGGTCAAAACAGTTGCCAAACTGAAGCAATTAATTGTTTTCTTCTTTTTCTGAAAACTCCATTCTAATTTTAAATGTGACTCAGACAAATATAAATCTGGAATACACGTAATAAAATGTAAATGCTAATCAGCAGCACTTCATGGATCTTGGATGCTTGTCATATGTAATCCGATATTGTGTTTCATTTATGGCCAAAGAAAAAAAATTGACTCACTTGAACCATTCCATGGCTTTATCAGGATGTTTCTCAACACCTTTGCCTACAAGAGAACGGGGAGAATAACCATGATAATAAATGATTCAGATACAAGGATATACAAATACACTGTATACTGAAATATAATGATCATTTTACCTATTTAGCGCAAAAAAAAAGGAAAGAAAGAAAGAAAGTCCTGAACAATTACTGGCTTTCCTGTTTAATAAATAAATATTCGTAATTAAATAAAACTGAACTTTAAGAAAAAAAAAACTGTGTTTTTTTTCTTTCTGTCTTCTGTGGTAATTGTTTTTTGTCATCTTTCAATATTTAACTGCTAAAATGAAAAGTGACAGCTGAAGTGTCTCACAATGAAATACTAAAAATTATCAAAGCAAATAATCAAAACAAAGCTTATAATCTGAATTTGCAGTGAACAATTTCAACCTTTCAGTGCATGACACCGGTACTGAAAAAAAAACATGAAAGTAGGTCACAATTTGTGGCTTCAAGACACACACTCAAGTGCTCCCCACCTGTAAAATATATGGGGAGTGCAGTAAATAGTTCTTATCTTTTGATCTAATGAATTCTAAATTTGAATTTTGCACATATTTTACCATCTGACAATGAATGGACATTACTATCCGGGAAATTTTAAAGGACAAATTTGGATTAACTGACATACCATGGAGATATCTCTGTCCAACTTGGTGCTGTGCCACATCATAGCCCAGATGTGCATAGGCATGAGTCACATGGAAATGGACATTATCAAAGTAGAACCAGCAGTAGAAAGCTCCAACAACAGTGAAAATGATCATCAGTATCTGCATGCAAAAGAGATAGGAAAAAAAAACCCTCTGCCAAAACACAGGTGTAATTATGGGAAAATTCTTTCATTGGATTGAGCTGATCACAAGAGCTTACTGAGTATGTGTCTTTCGTGAAATGATATGCTTCTCATGTTATTTCTGTCTAAATAAATTTGGTTACTGTGAAAAAAAGTGAAAGGGCTACTTTTGACAGCTAGCTGAGTAAAAGCCTGCCAGCATTGAAAAACTCACAAGACTCTTGACAAAAATTGGAAACTGAAAATGGGTGGACTGATTTTAAACTTTAACACTTTGGATTTGTTTCTTTGGTATGTTTGGTTGCTGCTTTTGTTTTTAGTCCAATTTTTAAATTTCTATTTGTGTATTTTGCTGCAACAGACCAAAGATTTATACATGTATAAAATTTTCATCAATAAAAAATCCTATTCTGGATCTCCAGATCTGTATCAGTTCCACTACTGATGACTGGATCAATAGCTGTCAATTTTTATGTTTGTAAAGGTTACAATGTCAAAGGGAAGCGAATACGTGCCTATTGCAGCCTGTTCCTTTCAAAAATCTGTTCCATGGTGCCCAAACCACTGGGTAGCGAGGGCACAGCCACATTCCAAGTTTCAGATCTTGACTAAGGCCTATTGATCCCGATTCCAGAGTGATTACTAGAGTCTAGATTCTATTTCAAAGTAAACGATATGGCTTGGATTCAGCCCTCACCTCCACCACTAGAACCCATCTGGGATCATCTTTAGCTTTACGAGCGAGCTTTTTTCTGGTTTTCAATGGCAATGCATCAGCATCCCAGTGAATATTGGCCTCTTCAGTGTCCGGTGAGAGCAAGCGTTGTCGCAATTCTTGGTCCGCCATCATGTTTACGATGAACAGGATGCGACGTGTCAGCCGCGGGATGCCAGAGGCTGCTGTTGCCATGGCACCGGGACAAGGGCAATAATCCAACAATTACAGATGGTTCAATGAGCCATTTTTTCAGTCAGCTAAGTTATTTCCCTTCGCCCGATACATGAGGTGTGTCCTAATGCAAGCGCTATATTATTATAGATCTACAGGGTGTCCGTAAACTTACTTAATCTACACAATTAGGCTGAAAACAGCTCTGTGATATAGGAATACTAAAAACAGTTCTATGAAATATAATTTTGAAAGGAACTGTTTCTGGGAAAATTTACCCTGGACGAATTGAAGGCTATTATTTTTAGATGTGATATATACAAATACATATATATATAACCTATTATCTCCCGTTATTTGAAACGGAAACGCATCAAAGCAATGCGAACAAATTATGATGATGAAAAAGAAGTTTTCATGGCATGGTGAATTATTCAAAATTTCCCCTTCATCATGTTTCAAATAACATGAACAAACCTGTCCCTCCCCCCTCCCCTTTTTCTCATTCCCCCCCCCCTCCCCGCGCACCCCCTTTGCGATGCTTGTGTCACATACATGTATCTGTGTGCATTGCAAAGGGAAGTAAGCCCAATCTGGCTGAGTTTGGCTGAGAGTGAAAATGGCTCATTGATGATCGGTCTTGACAACTTTGCTTAGACAGACGAAAGAGACACATAACCGAAGACAATATCAATTATCCTACGGCTCTTATCAGTATCGCATTTGAGTTTACGGCAGAATGGTGTGCCATTTCTCTCCAGACTAACTGCAGTATAATAATTATTATTGTTATTATTATTATTATTATTATTATTATTACATTGTGCAATGGGTCTGCACAGGATTAGCTTTCACGATTTCTTTTGACGTTTGACATAATTCTTCTTCTCGTTCTTCAGATTATTACCTATACTAATGAAATGATATCCACGACTGGATACAGAGCCTAATATATCGGGAAAAAACCAGGCCTATGGCCAGGAGAGGAGCAAATCTGCCTCCAAGGTGTTTCAGAACAAAGTTTGGGCCTTACAGGGTCTGAAATGAACATTGAGAAATATTTTGTGCAAGATAGAATTCTCATGGCAGCTTCACTTTACCCAGCTGATCGAAAACAAAGAACTGAGAGATAAAAGACCAATGAGTCTGCATTTTTATTCAGATCTCCAATTACTGTCTTCATCATTGTCATCATAATATGACATGTCTTGAAAGGCAATAAAGACTGTCAATGGGTTACTAATATACTTATTTTAATAATGTATGTACTTCCAATAATAGTAATAATGAAAAACAAACAAACAAACATGCACACACATATATGAAATAGATAAACAATAGATCAGTTCCAAATGTTCAAAGCTAGTTCGTTCTTCATCATCATCATCGACATCATAAAAATTGAGAATTCAGATAACACTACCTCGACGTATTAGACTATTACACTACATATCCTAATTCATCGTGATTTGTTTCCTCAAAATTTTCGTTTGATATTTCCGCTTCTGCTTGGTCTTCTCCTAACCTTTCCGACGTCAATTTTAATTTCATCCCTCATAATCATACACACAGCGACGTTACAAGACGATGATGGATCATTTACTGATAAAACCAATAAACAGTGCGATCCCCCCCCCTCCCCCACTCCCCCCCGCCCCCTCCTTCAAAATCACTCACAGCTGTGGGTTTAGAAAATGGAAATTAATGTGAGTTATCTTCACAATCTACTTAAGTTGATTTGGTTCTACTAACATTGTATGCCAACAAATATGGAGGGGGATTAAGAGGAATGTGCAAGCAGCAGGTGAAACCGGAGAAGTGGTTGGATTAAGATATTGTATATTTTTTTTTTAAAAGAGAGAGAGAGAAAAAAAAAAAGAAAACTAGACAAGAGATCCTTACCTATTAAAGACAAAATAAAGCGTTCACACACGCGCACATACACACAATTTATTATCTACAATATGAGTAAAACATGGCAATGACAGCTTTTCTGATCCTGACAGAAAACATGTACCGATGACAAAGAATTTACAAGATAGAGCGAAGGGGGACGAATAATACAGATTGTGCTCGAGCTGTCAAAATAAAAAGTTACACAGGCAAAAGACACGAAGACTGAAGAAGATTGCAAGACAGGAAGATTGCACAATAAAAAACAAACAATGAATTCTCATATGTGTATTAATGGGAAAGATGACAAAACACAGATCTCGCAATTATAAGAAAACAGAAGTCAGCACAACAGTCATTGTTTTTTTAAATTCAAATCTCATTTATTTTTCGTTTCGTTTTATTCAGAGACAGTTTTGTTCGATACTTCTGGCTACGGCAATGGGATCCAAAATTGATCACCACAGCCAAAAACCCAAGCAGGCGTACAAATGCATAAACAAAGGAAATCTCACCATTTATCACAGGTGGCAGAAATTAAAATACTAAACCAGGAAAAAGTTCTAAAATAGCATTAAAATTTGGATCATCGGTACAAATTGTCAAAGGACTTATGAAAAGAGAAAGAAAGAAAATTAAGCCTATCTGTTTTTTCTTTCTTTAACATAAAATCATCACAAATATCACAATTTATTGAAAGTAAATGTGTTTTAAACACAATAATTATATCTTTCTTTATTTCTTTTATTTCCAGGCTTGTCGAAAGCATACACAAATTATTGCTACGAAATGCATACGGATAAACATGAAATTTAAATTCAGTGGCTCAACTGAATATTACTAGATCTACATCATTTCTGTAGTATCATAAGGCATGGATCCTCTAAAACCCGAACGTGGCATTTAGATGGAGGAGCATGTATCCCAGTCCGAAAGACAGGTGTCGATCCAGGACTGGAAAGCTGGGACGTCTGTCACCAATATGGGCGGGGCTGTGTTTGAGAAACAGTTGTGCTCTCCAATCACTCCGCGCAACACGTAGTTGCCATTCCTCTGACAGCTGACGATTCCGCCCCAGTCAAACTGTGATTGGATGTAGAACACATAGGGTAAAGGCTAAGAATGCCAGTGAATAAATTCGATCTGAAGTTCTAACAGAAACATAATTAAGCGTGACGGAAGGTGAGCGGCAGATAGAGGACAAAAAAATAGAGAAAGAGACCTATGGTTATATAAATATAATAATATATATAGAGAGAAAGAGAGAAGTAGTGGCAGGAAAAATGAATGTGGGAGAAGGAAAGAAAAAGAGTAAACGTTATCACATAAAATGGAGAAAAAAATGGCAGAAAGAGCGAGAGAGAGAGAATAAAGGAGACAAAATGGGAATGGATGGGGAAAAAACAGAAAAGGAGAAATACAGAGAATGAGAAATAGAGAAGAGATTAATGAAGAGAAAAGCGAAGAGAGTGGGAGAAAGGAGGGGCAAAGATAGTCAAAGGGAGAGATAGAAAGAGAGAGAGAGAGAGATTGGGAGCAGCCACTGCCTTGATAGATAGACCGTTTCCGCTCTTAGGAAACAAGCCTCACTGACTAGGACCACCATCTGATTCACACCGCTTGCTAGAAGCGAAACCATGCCGGTGAGAGAGAAAGGGAGAAAGAGAAAGAAAGAGAGAATAAAAGACAGACAGAGAAGGTGATGGAAAAAGTGGGGGGGGGGGGCGTACTAAAACAAATAACAAGAAAAGTTGTATTGGTCAGAAAGGAAATGCTAAAATTTTTCTGTACTCAGGAAGCAGGGTAGGTTGTAGGAGGGGAAGAGAGATAG